>PVJX010006961.1:0-74125 GCA_004027295.1 Dolichotis patagonum
GAAAATCTTTTATTTTCCAATAGGAAAAATGTAATGCTATTTAATAATAATAATAAATGTAACACTATTTAATAAATAATATAATAATATGACAGAAAAAACCTTAGAGGAAAATAATATACACTCCATTCTATTTTTCAGTGTTTTTAAAAAATGTTTACCATTTTAAATTAAAACTAAATGGTTATTATGAATATGTTAGAATATATAACAAAAAAGACAATAAAAGCATCTAGCATACAGGGCTAATACTAATATTTCTCTCACTGTATTTTCAGCCCTACTTCAAGTAGATACAATTATCTAGCAAAGTTCTATGATATGAAACATACTCTTTCCTTACGTTTTCAAGAATTTATTTTTTAAGGTTCTTAACTCTTCATATATCACATTGGTTACAAGTATGTTAATGGATTTGTCATCTTTTTAATTTTGATCTCTTTTGGATTTGTATTGTATTTAGCATATGCAAGTTGTATACAATTTTGTAGACTGATTGCAATGTTAACTTTTAAAAATCTCTTCTTCACTATCCTTATATATTTGTGCTTTCACATAATATTTAAAACTTTTTATTTTAAATACCTACCCAACTTTCTAGTCTGTAACACTTTTCTCGTAAAAATCAAACTATGCTTAGTAAGCTATTTTGAAAATGAAAATTAACATTGTACCTCTTTTCAAAACCATGCCAAACAGTGGAATGCAGAGAATTAAAAAATGAGTTTCATTTCAACATGCCAAACTATACTTATAAACTATTTTAACATGAAGACATAGCTTAACAAATAGCTTAATAAATTATGGTGTTTAACGATGTATATTAATTTGTGTTAGTCTAAGGCAATGTCAAAAAGCTTATAATTATTGAATGATATATCACAATATTTGCTGAATTGGAAAGCGCATGTGACTACAAGATGCATATTAGTTAATTGAGTTCTAGTCTGACTTTAGGAATAATTAGTTTGGGGGAACTGAACAATATATTTGGCTAACTTTCCATTTTTCTAGGGAGGTCATTGCATTCCCTAGATAAAATCAGTCAATAAAGCACACATCACAACAAAGACTTCCTACACAGACGGAGGAGACAAAATACACAAATTGTCCACTCCTTTCGTTGAGGGAAGATCCTGCAGGAGGAGCAGGAGGTGAGGAACTTAAGAGCTAAATGTATGCTAAATTCTTAGAGCTTAGCAAGTATCCATCTTTTCTCAATAGACTAGGGCATGGATTTTAAGGGATTTGTGTGAGTTCACTTTAACAAACACAAAAAGGTAATCTTTCTAAGACTCATTTGAAATGATTATTCACTGTTTGTCCTATTTTAGCATTATCTCAGGTGATAGTAAAAGGAAATTGTTTTCCATTAGCCTGGACCTTGAAAAAGCAAGCAGTCTAACCAAGATATTTACATTATATAGCAAATAATATGACTATCATGGGTTCTAACCAAAAAGAACAGACTCTGGCTTTTAACAGCTGGTCACACATGAGACTATACCAGAAAATAAATAAATTGTAAAGTTTTGTACAGAAACTCAGCGATGAACTTGAGGTAGAATAGAAAGCAAATGAACAAGGTCTCTGCCATTCTAATTGGAGAAAGAGATAACCAACAAAGAAATATAAAACAAATTCACATGATTATTAATAATTTAAATAAACAGGTTAAATTATGTGACCAAGGGTATTGTAAGTTGCATACTTAGTGGTGTTTCCCAAGGATTCAAGAAAACTTGAGCAAACAACCAAATGATGAGGAACTAGCCCTTGGAATATTTGGAGAAGGCATGTCCAGACAGAAGTACCAGCATCTGACTGAACCTAAAAGCTTGGGAGGTTTTTTGAAGGACTCTCAGAAGACCAGTGTAGCCAAAATGAAGTTAGTGAGAAATGTAGAGCAACAAATTAAAAGAGGAATACTGGGAGATGAGGTCACAGAGTCCAGATAAGGTCACAGCATTCAGTCAGACCTGACAAGTGATACACATACTAGAAAGCTATTGGATGGCTTTAAGAAAAAAGATTGAAATGATTAAGAAAAAAGATTGAAATGATTTGATTTTTTTTTTTTTTTTTACTGAGAATCAAACTCAGGACCTTGCACTTGCTAGGCAGGTGCTTATGGTAAATCTAGGGGCTTTGTGGAATGTGAACTTAGGAAGAAAGAAACAAGGAGACTTGCTGATGATTTATCCTTGTGAGATTATGGTGGAAGAAATGAAAAATCATCACATTGAGGATATATTAAAAGGAAAAATCACTATTTTTCTCCCTGTGCTCAGATTTCTTTAAGGCTAAACCCTTGGCAGTCCAATATTTTATTTTTACAATGGATATTATTCCCTTTTATAAGCTCATTTTAAATGTCATTCATAAATGATGGCAAATTTTTGAAGTAACAGGAAAGAAACTTGATGTCTTTAAAATGTCTTCCAATTATGTTACTCAAGGAGATAAAGTTATATTGTAGCAGGAATTTAGTGAAATACTTTATCATTTGTTTCTATCAGAGTTACTGACTGGAATCTTACACGCCAGAAATTACAAAAGCTAGAAGTTCTTTGTGTCTAGTTACCTGTACAGGAAAGGCCTTTTGCACTTAAGAGAGATTAACGATATATTTTTGCTATTGTCTATATAAGAAAACAAACTAGATTCGCCAAATTAAGTACTGGTATCAAGTCTAAAGAACTCTGAGTAAGCTTCCAAGGACATCCTTGGGGTGCTTTCACCAAGTCTGCTTCGTGCCTTGTCCTGCTTGTGTGATGACTCCTTTGTCATGGTTCACCTTTTCTTTCCCAGGCAAACATTCTCAGAGGCAGCTGTAATCACGTGAAAGTTCACCACATAATTGCTCCTAGTTTTCCCAAAACATGGATATGTGACACAGAGAGTACCATTTATCTTTCTTTCTTTTTTTTTTTTTAAGGACAAGGAGATATTTATTTTTGACCACCAAATATTGAAAATATAGCTCCATTCTTTATTCAGTTGACTTTTTAGTTAGACTACAACACTCTATCTTTCATTTTTTTCCCAGGCAAAAGACACCACAAGCCAAAATGAAATTGAATAACAGAGGCAGGCTAAGTGACCACCTCTATCACTTGGCCCATTCATTGGCCTAATTATTTCCATCTTGTGAAATCACAGAGAATTGAGCTTGAAATCCCCTTTCTGAAATTTCAGAATATCATTAAAGTCATGACACAAATTACATCAAAGGAAATTTGTGGTACTATTTGCATTCTGAGGCCAATTTTAGCTTACACCTAAGCTTTAAATTATGCTTTACAAAAAACACAAGCTCAATGAAGCTGTCAATAATTTGGAAAGCCCAAATTTAATGGGCTTGGGGAGGGGTTCATTAATAATTCTTTTTCTTGGAAATAGTTGTTCAAATTACAAAATTAAAACATGCAAAGTAGACATTCAAACAGTGACACTGTTAACAGTTCTGCTCCACAATCTGACAAAAACAGCAATATGGTCATCCATCTTACACACTCAAACATGCATTTATATCAAAAGGGTAAAATTAAACACAACAAAAAAGAACAAAGTGAGTCACAAGAGAACAATGTAAGAGACATAAATTTGAAAGCTACACAATCAGAGATATTCACTCTCTATCGTACTGACTCTTGTTTTCTTCCAAATAGTTGTCCATATTGTCACATACAGGGAATTCACATGAAACAATATAGTATGGAATTGATCTAAGCAGGATGAGGGGAGCGTTTCAGGTCTTCAAGACCAGACATTAGGGAAGCCAAGAATGGCTCTCATAGTGTCTCTCATTCTCCTAAAAACAGCTGTCCATACCTTCATGTGTGTTTAACTTAAACAAAGTAAAACAAGCCACAATCACTTTGAACAAAGAATGATAGTATTGCTGGATTTCACATCGTGACATTACGGAGTCAGCACTGGTACTGTAGAGTCTGTTTTTCTTCAAAGTAGTTGCTCATTTCAACATGCATTATATAGTTGGTTCTCGTAAACTGTTTATAAGCTCTACACATGCATGAGTCTCTACATGTATATCTATCCTTTCTGTAGTAGCCGGAAAAACAAAACAAAGCAAGACAAAACAAAACAATTACTAGAAAAGCATGAAGCAAAAAGTCATATAAAACCACCATACAACGTGATCTACAATGGTTACCATGACCATTTATCTTTCTGTGAGCTGGTTTTCTAATTGTTAAAATAAGGAGACTGAATTAGGTGATCCTAACCCTAATCCTATTTGTAATTCCAATATTTTTCAATATGTCTTTTTTTCTAATTTTCCCATGTCATCAACATAATGCTTATCAGCTTAGTTTGTTATTGCTGCAACCCACGCAGCCAGCAGAATCCTTTGAGGGAGCTGTGGGAGGCTAAGAAAGAACTAGACAATACTAAAAGGAAAGCTGGGGATGGGTGGGACCTGAGCTTTCTGATGGGGAGGCAGTGACAGCCCAGCGAGGTCTGAGTCTTTATTTATACACAATGAAAAGGAGGATGCACATGATGGAGACCAAAGTGCAGGGTTCAGTTGTGACTGAAGTCAAACGTTCTCAGAGCTCTCTGTGCTGTAGTTAACGTGGAGGAGCACCACAGCCAGATGCCTGCTGGACTGGGCTTCACTGTAATCCCAACCTCTTGTTTACAAGGCTCACCTCTGGTGCTCTGTTTTCTCAGGCCTGGTCTTGCTCTAGCCCTGAATGTGTGGTTGATCTCCAGTCAGACGATCCCCACAGTTATTTTTGTGTGGGTAATTTTCATAATCTATACCTCAAGTTCCTCTCTCATGATTTCCATTCTGATAAAGGAAACTTCCTTCTGAGCATCTATACCTGTATTTGGTAGAAACTCTACAAACATGCTATATCCAGCATGACTTATCATCTTTACCTAGAAATTTGCTTGTTTATCTGTATGCTTTTCTCATGTAGTCTAAACAGCTCCCTCCTTTTAAGTACTCTACTCCACTATTCTTGCAAGCAGACATATACTTACCTTTCAAGATACATTAGTATATTTTGCTGGCACAAAATACCCAACACTTGAAACTTAAAGGAGAAGTTTATGGTTTTGGTGAGTTCAGTCCATGGTTAGCTGGCTCTGAAGCAGAAATGACATGGTAAGAGGACATGGCAGAGGAAATCTGCTTACCCTATGGCATTCAAAAACAAGAGAGAGAAATGCACAGTATACACTTTGGAGGGGGGAGCTTTGCAGGGATAAAAATGATCAATTATTTGTAAATATCATACGTCACAAACATATACTCATAAATAAAAACAAATATACTCTTCCAGAGCATTCCCCAATGGCCAACCTCCTGCAACCAGCTCCCTCTTCTAACACCACATTCAGTTATGAATTCATCAATGGAATCACTGATGAATATAGTACCCCCATGACCAATCACATTTTCACAGCCTTACTTCTGAACATGTGAGACTTTGGGGAGATATTTTAGGTCTACATAGTAACAGAAAACTTTACTCAGTGTTACCTTCTTATAGGACATTTTCCCAGTCTACTTCTACTCCCACTACAATTTCCTACAACCCTTCATGTTATTCTAATTAAGCTGGTATAAGAGTACCTGCATGAGTTTATTGAACCTGTTTATTTATGTATTTGCTTTTGAACTCCCTGGGGATCCAGATAGTTTATTTCCTTGTAAGTCAACCTCAATATAGAAAGTACACTATTATATAGGAAAATATTAACGAAGAGTAATGAATAAGTGAAGAAGTGAATAAAATTGTATGGTCTAAGAATTGATGAATAAGTGAATAAGATTGTATGATCTAAGAAATGGTCAAGTCTCTATATTATTTGGTGTTATGGTTTGGATAATGTTGGAGTAACCCTCAAGGACTCAAGTAGTGAGAGCTCGTCACTAGTGGGAGCTTGGTCCCTAGTATAGTACTGTTAAGAGATGGGACAACCCCTCGTGGGGGTGCCAACTAGTAGGTCATAAAGTCAGTGAGGACTCTCCCTCTCTAGATTTCCATTTCAACACATATCTTTCCCTCTACATAGGCTACTGTGGTGTTATCTGCCAGGAGGCTGTCATTAGACAGGGTGCTAAATGTTGGACTACTTTGTCACTCCCACAATTATTTTTCCCCTGACACTTTTCCTGATGTTCACTGTTAGAGCCAAGAACAAACATTGGAAGTTAGTCTATACATGAAAAGATCATCAGTATTGTATACTAAGTCAGTAAACATGGTGCAGAAGCTAGTTTGAAGCAAATAAACATCAATAATGGTAACTGTTATCCTTAATTAGGTACCCTACTAAATATGAGTTAAAATAACATAATGAATACATCCATTTCTCAAAGACAGCCCTATAATTTAGCACTCCATACCAGACTATCAAAGATGAGGAAGGGAAGGAAGTTGTCTGAGGTCACATTCTACTAGACAGCTTTGTTAAAATTTGAATTTCTATGCATTTCCTACTGAAAATCTTAAAATAATTGTCCATCTCATGAATGAGAAATTCTTGTGGTGAGATACTTAAGACAGATATGATCTGTTCAAGAAGTATGTAGCCCTATTTCTGTTATCACTTAGGCAGAAAAAGATTCAGAAGCCTAAGGTGCTAAATTTGCACATAATGAATTGAACACAGGATTCAGTGACTCACACGACTTTTCTTTGCCTTCTAGGAAGACTTCCAACCTGCAGCAGCCTCTCAAACCAATTGGGAATCAGTCACAAGCTCTACCTCTGTAAGTAATATATTACTCTGTTGCTAGCAAAAGAAACTGATGGAATAGCTAAGGTCAACCCGGGGAGGATTTAAACTATATTAAAGACCTGTGACTTAACCAAAAGCCAAATCCCAAGCAGGATATGTTCCTCCATTTCCTTCAGGTTATAATGGACTCTATCATACGCTCTTCTTGGTCTCTCCTTAAGAAAGGTTTTTAGGAAAGGTTTTGCTGAGATGATTTTAGCAATTTGAATGGACAATGATTTAAGTTTTGTCAGTTTAAAAGAAGAGAATTCTAACAAAAGGATTGTTTGGTCATACCAAACTGATCAATGACCTTAGTTCAAGTGGGCAGCCTCAAAATAGCTTTCTGAATATTTTGGGAGATGTTGTTAACCTTCGTATTTTCAAGGTTCTTTTCAGAATTTGAAAATCCCAGCATTTACTGTAATGTAACTTAAATGCAAATCAGTCATGTGCAGTATTCTATTTGGCTTAGATATAAAACATAATTTACCCTGAAGCTGGAAAATGGTTCGTGCCCACATTTTTTTCTCCAAATTTAGCAATTTCTCAATACTCTGTCTCATTATCTACTTTGGATAGAAATAGCTGATCCTGTTTCGCCAATCTTACATGTAGCACTTATGTAGCAATAAAACACAAGGTAATAAATGCAGTTGTTCCTAGAAAAAAAAATCACGCCCATGATCCTAAACTGGATCCATGCAGCTAAGTTCAGTTTGATCTTTTTTCTTCAAAAGTGACATGCTCTCTTTTGTCTCTGGGGAAGTTTTAGAAATTTCACTTATGTAGCAGGATTCCATCAGCTATGGATTTTATGCCCTGGCACAACTGCAGCTAGAAGACCATCTGATGGAGATACAAATGCAGTCTTTGCTGGTGACATGATGAACGTTTTGCTTGTTTCTGGCATTGCAGAATGCCTAATGTGGGTCTTGTTCAGTGTAGACAATCATTGCAGGAGAGTGAAAATCAGAACCAGACAGGTAACACTGAGGAGCTGCTCAAACTAAGGAGAGGGGTTGGGCAGCCAACGGCAGCCTTTACAACCAAGACAGGGTGAGGAGTTTCCAGCTTCTCTAGCATTTTGTATATAACAGGTCAGGGTTGTCTAATTATTCCTGCCCGAAGTACAGAATCATACTTTAAGGGACCTTTGGCTGATTAAAATTATATGGCATTAGTCAGATTTCCAAAACTATAAAAATATCTGAATAATCAATTTACAAAGAGAAAAGGTTTCTTTTGGCTAGAAATTTTGGAAGTTTCAGGCCTTAATCAACTGACTCCGGTGCTTTAGGCCTGGGTCAAAGCAGTACCTTATGGCAGGAGTCTGTGGCAAAGGAAAACCACTCATCTGACATCCAGAAAGCAAAGAAGACATAGAAGAGGGGACCAGGTACCTAGAAACTCCTTCAGCGTCATGGCCCCTGATCCAGGGACCTTCCTTTTGTCCCCACCCCCTAAGGGCTCTCCCACCACCAAATATGCATCACCCTGGGGAACAAGTCTTTCCATATGTATGAGCCTTGAAGGGACATTAAGTTCCAAGCAGTTGCGCAGGTCCTTGGAAACAGAGAGACTGTCCCATCTGTGCAGAGTATGTGACGGAGTTCAGCCTCGGGACCATAGCCACGAGGGACAGATTGCTGGTTTGAGTTCTGAGAAGAGGTATTGTTTAGCCCTCCTTGAAGAACAGGAGGGTTGCTTTTCTCAACATTCTACTCTCTACAAACCTTCTGGAATACGATCGTGGATGATCTTACCTCCACTTCCTTCTTTGCAAACATACTTTGTTTTTGGTGAATGCATTTTATAGTATAAATATTGTAAATTATTGTCAAAGTAATTCAGTTAACATTAGAGTTGATTTCTATAAATATATAGCAAAATCTAAATGAGATCAAATTTGTAGTGCAGCTCATATTAATCTTTCCGGCAAAAATAAATTTTAAATACTGACTTCAGAAACAGATGTTCTCAGGGGATTATTAGGTCACATAATCACTCAGAGACATTTTCTTAACTATCATAATTATATCTATCAAACACTCAGAATCAACACTTGCAAGCAGGAAAGCCCATACGCAAAGACAAACTCACATTTTACCTATGGTTTGGATTTTTCTTCAGCTTAATGTCAGAAGATACTAGACTTTCCTCTCCCTCCCAGGGCCTGGGAGGCCCTCCAAAGCTTCTACTTAGAGAAATGTTTAGCTACATTCTCCATTCCAGGCGCTGTTTAGAACCACCACCCCAGCAAATTCCTTGCAACCACTTTCTCTAGACCTATTGCAAGAAGCTTTCACCCGTGTGGGGATGGCTTGATGAATCTTCCTGCTTTTATCCCAGTAAAATGGGAAGAGTTTTAATTCCAAAACTGTTGCATGCTGGCATGTTTCTAAATTTGTTCAGCTCATTTCAATATTTTAGATCTTAGATGTGCACTACTGTGATACAGGTTAACTATAAATTGTCTCCTGAATATGAGCCAGGTAAGATATGCAAGTTGAATAGGAACTTGGATTTAGAATACTGAGTTATGAGTATCATCCAGCGTTTGATGTCAAGAGAAATGTGAAAGAGATGATGGACATCATTTATGATTCATCTCACATCACCCACACACAAATATACACACGCTATTAAGAACAAGTGTTGATATACGCAGATGACAACCATCTCATATCAACACGATGATGGTTGGGGTGTCTAATCATGGCTTGAACTATTAACACACCCCTGTACTCTTCAGTAGTGTATGATGAGTGTTATGTAACTAGGTGAATGATTACCTGGATACACTGTGCAGGACATAGAATAATCTCATATGTAGGGTCTGAAAGTAACATGGCAGAAGTTTGGTCCAGGATGAGAGTGTCTAGTTATTTGGTCAGAGCTGACTAAAAGTTAAATGTGTAGTGTTTCTAAATGAAAAAGATTTTTTGCCTCAGCATTTTCGTCATCTGTCTCACACCTCTAGTCCTACTCTCCAACTCCTGTCTTCCCCTTACTTCCTTTCCCTGTATAGCATATTTGAAAATTGCACTTGAGTTACTACAATCATACATCACAGGCCGTCATTTTCCTAAAGAGAGAGCATTGCTCTGAGAACATGTGACCATGTAATCACTTACTGAACTGACCTTTGAACCTTGATTGGTTAAAGAGAGAAAACACGGCTTGGAAGTGACAATTTTTGAATTTTGATGTCTGAGACTACATTCTTGATAGGATGCTGCAGTTACATTTTAGGAAAGCAAGTTTTCATTAATTTCCACTTTGCCTTAGTGATGCGAGTTATTCGCCTTTGGGGGATCTTATTTGTTTGGCAGTTTCTTTAAAGACGTTTAGAGATCATTGGAGGCTGTGTGCTCTCTATTTCCTTGTTAATGGGTCATGAATTTTTACAGAGATGTTTGAAACACGGCTCATTTACCGCTAGATTGTACAAGGGTTAGTGAGGTAAATGCTTAGAAACCTTATGTGGGGATGTTTTATTTCTATGGCAAAATATATAATCGTTTGCCTGGTGATGCCATGTTCCTTCTTTAAAGAGGATTTCTTTTAATGGCAATTGGGAATACTACGACTTTTTTAGAAACATGATTCCCATGTGAATTTTGTACTCTTAAGTCAAGAGAGCCCGTTTCATGGCTAATTACCCTTGTTGGCAGTAAATAGGTTGGTTGAAGTGTCAGATTTTATCAGAATGCCTCCAGAGTTGAGTTCAGCACTGCTCACACAGCATCTGCAATGCTAGTTGACCTGTAAGGGAGATGCCGAGGGTAATTGTGGGAGAATGGAATAAATTATTAAAACTTGCTTGGGAGGATGCAGAAGTTTAATTATTACTTTTATTAGTGGAAATGTGGATGATTTGGGACCTTGAGGCAAGAAATCGGGTGAGTTAATTTTAATATTTCCACCCAGCCTATCTCTTTGTAAATGATTATAATTTAGATAAACTGGGAGTTTTATGATCTACTTGCTTTTGGTTTCCAAAACCATGAATGACTATCTCTTACCAGTTAATCACTCTTATGAATATGGTAAGTCAATGGCAGATTGTGTTCCCGTGCTGTTTAGCCATATGCTGTATTAAAAGCAGAAGTTGGCTTATGTTCTTTCCATATAGCGATATGCCTTGTATTTCACAGCAGTGACTTTTTCTGAGTACACTGAGCTGTGTGTCACTCCTAGGGGGTGCCCTATCGCTCTCCGTCAGTGACGAATCCTGCTCTCGCTGCCGACGCACTGGACAAAACAGTTGCAGAGTTTGACACCGTGGAAGATCTGCTCAAGCACTTCAATCCAGAATCGTGGCAAGAAGATCTCGAGAATCTGTATTTGGACACCCCTTATTACCGAGGCAGGTCATACCATGACCGGAAGTCGAAAGGTAAGAAATGAAAATTTGGAGGTTCTTCCTAAGTCAATAGCAGCATTGATAACTACAAAAGGGAGACGTAGTAATGCAACATAACTGATTTATTTGAATAAGATGATCACCGTCAGTCCATTAGCACATATGTTAGTTTTTGTTCTAATTATGTTCTTTTTATAAAAATAAGAAAGATTCCCTCCAAAAATCTTCCATAGTTTGCAGACTTATAAAAACATGTGGACTACCTTCCTGTTTTGCGATGGATAAGCCCTTATTAGTCCTAGTTTTACAACAGAGGCAACCATATCAGAGGAGGTAAACAGCTGGCCAGAGGCAGACTGGCTAGTTCACATTGGAGCACCATGGCTTTTCACCTCCGGGACAGTGCTGTGTGTCTCCCGTGCCACTCTGACTGGCGGGAGGGTTGACTTCAGCTAGGGTTAGCAGTGCTGACAGGAAAGAGCTGTTAGCAGCCAGAGTTCTGCTGGGAGGTTTCCATTCACCATATTTGTTGTTCATCCTATAGAGTTTTTAGCAGAAACTACAGTGTGCTTGATGCCTGGAGGGCTGATGTGCTTGGGAGGTAAATGTGCCAAGGGAAGAGAAAAAAAATAGGAGTGCAGAGCTGTGTGAGAGCCCAAGTTCTGTGGGTGGGAGGTTGCCGGAAACAGAATCAGGGGAGCAGAGAGAGGGACGTTCGGGCAGACAGAACACTGTGAGTGAAAACAATGCTAAAACTGTTGAAAACTAAGTGTCCTGCTCACACATCTGAGGGATGCGATCTTAGGGTGAGAATGTTTATTGAAATGTGCAACTCTGCAACATGTCAGTACCGTGATTAGATAAAAGTGTAATTTCCAGTTGATTGTATCCTTGCTTTATTCGATAAGATTTGTTATTAAAATTTTCTCTATTAGGTCTCATACGACTGGCTTGTATCGCATAGACGTGAAGGTATTCAGCTAAGATACAGCTTGCATTCCACACTTTGGATTGTCAAGGGTATTTTTAAGAACTGAACCTGGGCTGCTTTAGCACAACCAGTAGGAATATTTGGGCCAAAATGATTAATTAGTAAATTCCTGCCTGAGCTTTTTGCTTATGGCTTAGCTAATAAATCCTCCATACTTAAAATGCACAGCTACAGGAGGATAAGAGTCAGAAGGGACCCTGATGTGGAGATAAGCCAGGTGACCACTGCTGACTCGCAATCTGAACCTCCTTAGGGCTCAGGTTGGATTCAGTTCCAAGCAGAAACCGCTTTTCTGTCAGCCATTGCCATATTTGGGGCTTCTACTGTATCTACATGGAAAAAAAAAGTAAATATCCACCTGTTTTAAAAAGTACAGTCAAATTTTTAAAAATGGGACCAAAAAAGCAATAAAGTGTGACTTTCAAGTATCTCAGTCTCTACAGCTATTCAACAGGCAGCCCTTCTTCCCAGCTCTTTTCTGGATTAAAATATTAAAATTAAACTAAATATTAAGCAATAAATTAAATAAATATTAAACACTAAAATTTGAAAATCACTTAAATGTAAACTTTTCCCAGGTAATTATGCTATGCTAGAGGGAGGAGGCCTGAATTCAGATCCCAACCCTTAGAAGTTTTGTGATGTTTTATCAGCTCTGATCCTTTCTTGGTCTCCTCATTGCTGATACGTATATAAAAGCACCTATGTCTGGAAACTTCATGGTCTCCCAAGAACACTTGCTCTGGGGCACATGTGGGAGCATTTGCACGCAGCTGTGCCGTTTTAGAATTCTGAACTAAGCTTTCATCACTGTTTGGTGAAATCTTCCTTATCCCTGGCCTGTCTGTATGATACCACACCCCCAGCAAACTGGGCAGTACTTGCAATGACACTACATTTTGTGACCTATTACTTCACTGTTATTCTACCTTTGTTATTTTCTCTAAGGGAATATATGACCCCGAGGCCCTAAAGGTCTTAAATTTGGATGAATATTTAATCATGTGAAGAACATTGCAAAATCTATGGATACCTAGTTCCACATGAGACACGGTGACTCAGAATCACCAAGGGCTGAGACCCGGATGTTGATACTGTTTGTGGAGCCTGTGAGGCCTTTGGGGTTTAGAGAAAGGTCAGTCTGTGTCTTCAGGACTTGGCACAGTTTCTTTTTGGGGGTGGGTCCCAGGGATTGAACTCATGACCTCGCCTTGCCAGGCAGGCACTTAAGCCATTGAGCTAAATCCCCAGCCCTGGCATGGTTTCTTACAAATTCTGAATATTCAGGTAATTTTGCGGAATTGAGGATATTAATCCAACATTAGTTTGTATATTAGTTTTGACTTTTTTCTTTCATTCCTCTGTGTGTGTGTGTGTGAGTGTGTGTGTGTGTGTGTGTGTGTGTGTGTGATGCTGGAAATTGACCTTGTGCCTTGTGCATAGGAGGCAGGCACTCTACCCTTAGCTATATTCCCAACCCAGACCTGCATCCCAGACACCGAGGAGTGTAGCTTTCCTAAGAATACTTCTTGGTTATTGACTTAGCCTTGCAGGTACATTCAAAGTGATATTCTACTTAATGTTTGTGACAGAGTAAACACCATCTCTCTCCCTCTGGCTTAGATTACATTTCTTAACCTCTGGTTTAAAATGGCCCAGACGCAGATTCTTACCGTTTTATTTAATTCTGCCGAGTCACCAGTGTCCCACACTTGTGTAAATGTGCTGATTTAATTGTTTATCATTCCACTGATGCTGAACCACCTGATGTGCCACAAAAGCAAGGAAAATCAGGCTTACTGTTTCAGCTGATGTTTTCTGCTTTTAGAATTTAAAAGCACACATTTATGGCTTATATTCTGATGGTTAAGGGAAGGCACCGTGAGTACGGAGTGGAAACAGAAGCAGTTCAGGACAAAAGGAACCCACCTGGTGTCAGGTAAAACATTAAGTCCACAGAATCTCCAAATGTTCTTCAATATCAATATAATACTATCTTGATAATGTTATATAGAAACATACTTGTCATTTATTAGTCTGTTGAGCATCCTTTTTTCTAATTTACACATGCAGACCAAAAATGATGTTTTTCATGACTCCAGAAAAAAGCGAGATTGCAAGAAGCCCTTTGAATTTGAACATACAAAACACAGGGTTTCATAAACTTTAAAATAAAATACGAACACATGGGGGAGAAGTTAATAAACCAGAAGTAATTATGATATTTTTAAATTAAATTTTGTATTTTGTTTCTACTTTTTCTTTGCTGGAAGACAGAGCAGGTGTTTGTGGGTTTCCAGTTCTTTTCAAGAAGATCATGGAAAATGAAAAACAAGTGGCCAGGGAAAGTTCAGGAGAGGAGCAAGGCAGATGGCAGTATTAAAGCCAGAATTCAATGCTTAAATTCTACTTTTTTAAATTCACAAGTAATAGATAAGCTCAAATTTGTCAGTAAAAGCTTCTAGACTGAAGATAATATAACAAGTTAATATGTCCAACTTTCAGTTTCCTAGAGGGCAACGGAAAAATGGTAGCATATATAATTGAAATCTGTAGATAACTACAGTTTTTCTAAAACCAGTCGTTGCCAATAATTTCAACCTCATACTTTCAACATCAAAGACACCACATGTTAAATGCTTTCTAAGTTCAAGTTTCACTTATTTTTTCTAATGGCTATTCCAATGAGTACAGAAAGTTTGTATAAAATGAGCTAAAATTATATAAGTGTTCCTGTTAGAAGCCTTATAATTACTACCTAAATTATTTCATGACCACTGTAGTTTAACTGAAACTAAACTAGGAATCATTTAAAACTTCTACCTATGAACTTCGGGTCAGTATGTATTTCTTCAAGCTCATAGCATGCAATTAACATTTACAAATTAAGAAATAATAAGCCCTGAGCATTGAGAGATTGGACTTTACACTAGAGGTGATTTATGGCAATTAGCATTCTAAGTGAAGTTTATTGCTCTGCTTTTTCAGGAGGACTTGACTTTCACACACGATAGTGTGCTCACCACAGAAAACTCCAAGTTGTAATGGTAAAGGAAGGGTATTAGTTTTTATTGTTATGATTAAAGTATAAACTAAGCTATATAACTCCAAGTTAATAGCTTTGACCTATTAATAAAAATACATTTTTAGATATATAGGCCCAAATTTACATGCACTCTTTTAAAAATCAGTATTTCAATCCTGAGTATAGTAAATACCTTGACATTAAATAACTGCAAAAGATGAGGTTTAAAATATGTGATTTTTGCTGGAGATTTAGCTCAGCGGCATAAGCGCCTGCCTTGCAAGTATGCGGTCGGTCGTGAGTTCAATCTTCGGTACTGATAAAAAAAATCTGATTTTTTTTTTGGTCAGAGATCCAGCTTAAATATGTGATTTTCGTAGGCACTAATGATTAGATCTTGAAACTCTGGAACAGTTACTAACCCATTTTAGATTACCTAATGCCAGTTGTTATTTTTATATACAATATTTTGCTCTTAGATCTAAAACATTTGACTCTAATTTGCAAACTATTTGTAGCTAAATAATCGATGTAAGCAACTTAGGAAGAAATAAAAACAGACATGTTTCATATTAAGACATTTGAATTTTTATCTGAATTCTTTTGGGGCTTTAGTTTAAAGAAATTCTTATTATGTATTGATGTTTCTTTGTCATACCATAGCATGTCTACCAGGGGGATACGAGTTTTGCTTTTTTAAAAAAAGCATTTAAAATATAGAAAATAATCTCAGAATACATTAAGAAATGCACTGTATTTTAGAAACTGAACGCTCAGTGCTCAGACTTTTCTTCCTTTGCTTATTTGATGTCTTGTCGAGAATTCTGAAGAAGCCCTTTACTGACACCAGCGGTGAATTAATAGGTCAGGTTTGGGCTACAGTCCTCTGTAGCTACTTCCTGGAAGTTAAATAAGCATGGACAAGGAGAGACCATCGCGATGACTTTATTTTTAAAGTTGTATCACCGAGAGTAGTTTACCTTCATGGGGTCTCCTGAGCCCGGTGTTATGCAGCAAGCTTTGCTGTAAATTAGGTAGAAGCAGAGCAAAAGGAAAAGTGTCGCGGTGGAAATGTCAGTAGGCTGGCTCTGGGGTTCCCCAAGGCTGCATAAGGAGCCTGTCCCCTCTTCTAGAGTAAGTTTGTAGGTTCGCTGACTCCCATTGATACAGGGGAAATAAATGTAACCCCCAACCTGCTAGATGTCAGAGACCCTGAGTTTCTTTCCCAAAATCAAAAAGTAGATTTTAAGGAACAACAGATGTTAAGAGTAAGAGAACTTTATTGAGAGAGAGAGTTCCTGAGAGATGGGAGAGGACCCAAAAGTAGGTTGCCACCAAACCCACTTTTCAAAGGAAGGTGTATAGAGAAAAATCACGAGGTGGGTGCCTTTTATGTCAAAACTGTGATCAACGGGTAAGACTACAAGTCTAGCCAGTTAGGTAATATGGATCTAATGGGGAAGCTGGTTATGTAATAAGTGCACATGGAAAGAACAAAGACCTCCAGGAAGGAATGGACTCAGGGGTCTTGGTCTCCTACTGAGGGGCTGATGTCTATCTAGACATTATTGGGCCACATACTACCACTTATCTTATCCCTTGGGGAAGCATGTAGTCCTGGTCATTTTGCCTTTATCTTGAGGCCTGACCTTCAGTAAATGCACTGCTGGTCACAGTTGTAATGTGTCCTCACGGTCTTCACTGACTACCCGAGGGCCCAGCCCTGTCTGACTGCCTAGAACATTTCTGTCTAATGTAACTGTCTACAATAATGTCACAGAAAAAAAGGACACATCAGTAAGAGGCAAGAGAAAGATGTGTTAACCAGAAATACAGGGTGCACTCAAGAGAGGAATGTGGTTGCTTAGAGAAACGAGACTCACTATGAGCTGGAGTTGGGTATTTTTAGGGGTGTTTTTAAGATGAGTGACCCAGAAAGTGACTCTCTGCCAGGTTACAGCCTAAGCCATTGACACACATTTGAGGGTGCGATCTGCCCATCACCAGGATTGCTGCTTCCCAAGGATGGAAGAAGCATAGTCTATAGGTGTAAAGAACAGGTGAAACGCCTGGATTTACCGGCTTAGTGTATCTTTAAGAGTTTTATGATTTTTTTAATGAGTTTCCTAGAAGAGAAAAGAAGTTGTGAGTAACTTTTGTGTTTTGAAGTTGCAATTTTTCTTAAAAGTAAAATTTTAAAAATCTCAGTTTCCTTGTCTCCTTTCTACCTGCTTTTAATTTCTTCCATCCGACCTCAGAAAGACCATGGACTTTGGAGGGAAGTGAACTTGCAAAAATATTCTGACTCAACTCCTAGACTCCTGATGCTGTTTTCTGCATTTTACAAAATGGGTTTAATCCTAACCACTTTGAAAACTTATATTGGTATTACATACGGGTTGATTACCTAACAACCAGTGGGCCTTCAATAAATTATAGCTACTATTACTACTTGAACTGCTTAGAGGGCTCTAACAGAACCACGATATGCCTCTCAACTCCGGCCACTTCCCTATAAGACTCTGAGATAATCATCAGTACTCCAGACAGCCTCATTTCTAATACTGTAAATTATTTAAGTACCTGTAAATTAGCATACTCATAAAAGTTTTAAAAAATAATCGTCAAGTACTAAACTCTTGTAGGATGCTATCTACCCTGAATTTTTTTCTGGCACTGTTTTGCTTACTGTGTGTTTCCTCTGCTAAGCTTTCCACTGTTTTTCCTTAGACTTTAGCCACCATTTATAAACTATAGGATTCGTAAGTGTCCCGAATCCCCACCCCACTTTCAGCAGACATTACCAAAAGCCGTATTTCTGTTTATCATGCCACATGGTGTCTATGGTTTCTATTAGGGCACACATTTAAAATGCTTGAAGAAAATCTCGGCAAAGGGAGCACTTTTCAGTTGTTTTCCTTCCCACTGTCAAGGCCAACTCTTTTCTCCTAGATGGGATTGTCCACCTTTGTGGCGGCCCTAATGCCACTCTCATCATCAGAGTTATTTGTCTTACCTAGGCTTATTACTCAAAGACAAATTAATGAGAAAATTCTTTTGATGGTGGTAAGCTATCAGTGTCTAAACAAACACTGTGAAGGTAGCACATGTGCCTTGTGTATTCTCCGCCAAGTTTTCTCTGTGAGGCTTTGGTAAACCATTATTTTATTTTGTGCCCACTGGAGGCAGAGAGACACAGCCCTGATGCTAGAACACACACTTTTGCAGAACTGCTGGTACCGGGAGATGTGACTTGTGACATGTCTACTTGCAAAAGACAGGGTTCAATCCCTTTAAATTAACCTGAACATACATGATTATTGCTTTCTGGTCTTTACATCAAGGTAGCTATGACCTTCTTTTCCTTAGTGGTCACTGATTGGAATCTCAGCTACTTCTGGTTGTAGGTGATTCCGCCCTTCACCTGACCTCATTTATCTGCTTTACTTACTGTAATAATAGCATGGGCATACCTACCGAGAGAGAAGGTGGACCCATGCTTCAAACACTCTAAACTCGTTCAGCCTGAATACATTTCTTAGCAGGAGGCTACTATTATTTCCATTTTACACAATAAAAGAAATAAATTCAGAAAGGTTCTGTGACAACTTGAAAGTAGGGGGCTGTGACACAAACCTGGCTTTGTTGCCTGCATAGCCCATGCTCTGGGCAATTCAGTGATGTGTAGAGCTTAGACACCCATAGTCTTAAAGGTGAGAAAGAAAGATATTTATAGATCTTCTTGACTCTTCATCATTTCTGTTCTTTCTCACTGCTCACTTCACTGATGTGCGGCAGATATTCCTCCAAGCCCTGACCTCCAAGGGTTCAGAGAGTCGCCTTAGGTTGGTGTTACCTGCCTTAATGCCTAGTTCAGTGCCTTGCAATACTTCAGCACCCACTGATTTTTCCAGCAGGTATCTGTTGAATGCCCAGTACATGTCCAGTGATTTTAGACAAGTTACTTGACTCCTCTGCATCTCAGTGTCAACATCTGCAGCATGGAAAACTGTAATGTCAAAAATAAGGATTAGGAAATAAATACAAATGATTACAAATAAATACAAAATAACAAATAAATACAAAAACAAATAACATACAAATACAAATAAATACAAAATAACAAATAAAACAAATGAGACAAATTTCTGAAAGCATCTTATACTGTTATGGGCACATAGTAGGTACTCAGCAAGCTTCCATTCCTTCATTATTTCACATTTTTAAACCTTGAAAATCAGCAATTATCTCATCAGGAGCCTTTTGGCATGAGTTAATTTCTAAGTACAAATGGTAAATATTTCTATTCTTTGGATTAAACCAACAAATAGAGTGCTGAAATTTAGTATATTTCATGATTTTAGGTTTAAAATGTGCTGAAAGTCCCACGTTAGATGCTGTAAAATGCTGTATTACTAAATATTATTAATATTACTAAAATACTAAATGTTGTAAATATCGTTCTTTCCAGATTTACTTGCGCTTCCAAAATTGAAGTCGAACTATGAAAACAGTTTTCACCATTATGTCCTGATTTACAGATGAGGGAATCTTAAAATCACAGTGCGATTGTAAAGATGAACAGATTCCTCCTGGAGCATTAATGAAGCTTATAGAAAGCTGCGAATCCCTGTTTGTGTGGTACACAGCGAGGACAATTATTCACGTATTCTTTTCCCTTCCTACTCCTACCCCAAGTACCATAAATCTTGTATTGCAACATCCAAGTCCAGTGTTTAGCTAATCTTGAAAATCCATGAAAAAATAAGCCTCGAATTCAAAGGAATAGCAAAATGAGTCCAGTCGTACCTTGGTTCACGAAGTTAATTGTTTCTATGATTCTGGTCGCAAACCAAATTGGATGAGAACTGAATCAAATTCAATCATTAGGTTCAGTGTTGACACTATGCAGATATTTGACTCGGTACTACTCTATTATAACATTATGTACACTGAGGTGAAATAAGGGAAGTTAGATGAAATTAATGGGCCTTTGAATTAAATTTGGAATATCCCCTCTGCTCTGTAATGTTCAGATATGGGAAGTAATGTAAGAATAGAAAAGGCAGAATTTCTCCCATGATTCGTATACTTTGTATGCCAATTCTTTTGGGAAGCTCATACCAAGGCCTCCTGCCAACCAGCATGCCAGGAGCCTTAATCGTTGCTCAGCCTCTGCCTGGCTCCCTGCTCCGAGGCACGGTCTCATCTGTCTTTGACTGGAAGCTCAATATCCTTGCAGAAAGTCTGCAGTCATGCCTTGAAGTTATTTGCATCCAGTCAGAAGAACCCTTTAGTTCTAGTTCTAAATTGAGTGTCTCGGTGGTTTTAATCCCCTGATAAGTAGGGCAGCTGGATTCTACAGCAGTCACACTAGGCCTTAGGCACATCGGTGGATTGACGCATACAACTGACAGCGTTTTAAATCTTTTCACGGCAGGTGAGAAAGAAGTCACCGGTGCTCCTTAGTGAAATGGATGTACAAAGTGAGGAATTTGGTTTCAGGGAAATAGGGCACACAGCCTTGTTTCGGAGGATACCTTGAGATTTTTCTAAATTCACAGAGCGAAGGCGTGCTGCAGTTTGGCTTAGATCTCTTTTGGAGACCGGGATGTAGTCATTGATTGCTCCATCTTCAGTTTAATATCCTTTGTAAAGCTTGACACCACCCTAGCAGTGCTGGTAGTTTTCTTCCAACCAGTGGTTCGAAAAGCCTTAATTCTAGCTTTACCATTTAATCACCTTGGTTAAATAATGCCGACTTCAAATGTGTGGTGCCTACCGGGAAGCTGAACCAAAGAAAAAACATGTGCTGGAACCTCCTTCCTGCCCGCTCTGCCTGCCCACGCCTCACGATCCCTTCCTGCTAATTGCACCTCTGTATTCTTCGTGTTAGACAAATACATTCTCGCTATCATAGGCGGCAGCTTGGGCTCTGCATCAGCCCTGTCTATGAGCCCAGTAACGCACGGGCAGCGTCAGGATTTATCTCAAGGTGACACTTGTAATGGATGATTGCTGCACTTCTTAATCCATTTATGTAATCCTTTCTGCTTTGCTTGCAGTTATTTTCAGGGCTTTAGAAGCAGTAAAATGGTTCCTTTCCCAAGACAGAGTTCATTCAATTTAAATCTGGATTGATTGTAGCTAAACTTATGACATGTCTTTACAAAGGAAGAAAAAACAGCAATAAATTATGCACAGTGATTAGCATTTCTTCAGTCCCCACAGTGTCCCAAGCTTTGCTTTTAGCAGCTAGGTATAAATCCCTGCCCTTGAGAACCAGAGCATGCTTGCACATCTGAAAATGCACTCTGGGTAGCACATCAATCCAGCTGCCATTGAATTTCCCACCCAGAGGGGCATTTGGCCACACAGCTGGTCTCTTTCTTCCTCTCAGTGAAATTTGCTGACTTCGTGGGGTTAGTGGATACTTAGGTCACTCCTGTGCCTTCCGGTCCTTCAGTTACCCTATGAGACATTTTACTGATGTCACCCTTGGCCTTTGATCTCTGCCCCAAAGACCACTCCTTACTGCTTCTCAAGCAGTTTTGATTAAGTCTGACATGCTTACTGGGGCTATAGCCAAGGACAAATGTGGTATCTGTCCAGCATTTGTGGTGTTCGTCTTGTGGTGGCTTAGCTGGTACACACAGAGCTTCAGCAAGACGAGGTGATGGAATCTGGACAGACAAAAGAGCTTTCTGCTGCTGACGTTCTGGTGAGAAGATGCTTGTGATGTGTACCACAGTCAGGATCTGAATCCCAAATGGAAGGATGATTGAGTAGATCTGGAGAACACTATTTAAAACACAATTATATATTGCAATGCTACAAATTTGATTCAAGCAAAATTTCATTACTTACTTTTTAAGATTATTAAGGCAATTCAGAGTAGCCCCATTAACCATACCCCTCGAAAATCATTTATATAGAAAAATGACTGAAAATGAAATAGGGAGGAAGATCTGATTATCCTTTTATTTTAACCATTGACTTTAAAAGAAAACAAATGACAAAATCAAATGAGACAAGAAATAACACCTAGAACTAATTACCAGGCATATTTTATTCACCCTTTCAAATATGTATATGTTATAGATGAAAAAGCAGAGGTTCAGAGTCACTGAATAACTTTCCACTAAAAGAAGGCACGATATGATGATAAAGCTGCAGTTTTACTGCAGAGCCCAAGCACTTAACCACTATGCTATACTGCCATCTAGGACCCAGTGCACAAATATGCACGTATTCACAAGAACATTATTTCCTTCAACATTTTGGCTGCTTTGGGATTTAAAATAAAACTAAAATCTTTTGTTCCTTCACATTAAGTTCTAATAATTCTATTGCCATCTATACGCATTACAGTGCTCATCCCTAATGTGTCCTCAATATAACTCACATTATAGTTAAGCAATGACTTAGAGTCGGGATTTACTTAGAAACAAGAAATAATTTATTTTGTAGTTTTAAACAAAAAGGCATTTATTTTAAGTTGTCAAATGTTTCATTTTCTTTCATCTGGAAAGAAACTTTTCTGTTAAAAAAAGAAATTTGAATCACATACAGATTTTAATCAAGACTTTCGTCTTGTTTTGTTGTTGGTTTTGGAAAGTAGAAAGGATCAAAGAGAAATTAGATCTCCCGCTGTAGGGACCCAAAGACGGACTTAACCCTGAGTCGAGATGGTCCTTGCAGACTCTCCACCCCATCCCAGAGCAGAACACATAGTGAGGATGTTGCTTTGCCTTGTGTGTTTGCTTACAGTGTTTGTGTTTGCCCACAGTTGACCTGGACAAGCTCAATGAGGATGTCAAGCGTTACAGCTGCACCCCACGGAATTACTCAGTCAATCTAAGAGAGGAGCTGAAGCTCTCCAGTGTGGTCTTCTTTCCTCGCTGCCTCCTGGTGCAGCGCTGTGGGGGAAACTGTGGCTGTGGAGTTGCCAATGGGAAGCCCTGCACATGTAGCTCAGGGAAGACTGTGAAGAAGTACCATGAGGTGTGTATGTCGCTCTCGAGTCTCTTTTTCTGAGGCTGCTTTAGTGATTTTGTAACTGAGTCATTTCTAACTGAGAGGGAGCTGAAAGACAGTGCCCCTGAATGTGTTGCCTGGCCACAAGGCTGGCTGGGGCTGAACTTCTTCCCCCGCTAAGCTTGCCATGCCAAGTGCCCTGGAAAGCGCTAATTCCATCCTGCAAAAAGGGACTCCTTTTTCTAGTTCTCGAAATATATCATTTGGTTTGCAAACAGCGTTTTAGAGTAGATATTTACATGTACGATGCATCACTCCAGAGAGTACTTGGCCTGCTTGTCGAAGGGCAGTAGTAAGCATTTAGAGGATAAGACTAAAAACCCAGGTTTTTGTAAGAAAAACGCTAAGTGCTAAACTTTAGTTCAATTAAATTATTAAACAATTAAACATAGTAAACACAGAGAAATATAAATTGTCAGAGACCTTTTAATTCTCTAATTATGAAAATATTTGTTTTTCTAACATGCTTGTTTTTCCTAAATAATACAGGGGAAATACTGCTAGAGCAAGAAGCTAAGGCAAAAATAAAAGTTACTGAAAAAATTTTAAGAACAGTAATATTTAACGATAGCAAACCCAAATGAGCATGACTGGATGCTTCGACAGTAGCAGTTTATCAGTAGTACAGTAAAGCTGAGGAGGTGGGTATTCTCTTAGTAGGTGGATAAACTAAGGCCTACCAGGGCCAGGAAGCTGGCCAGTGAGACACAGTAAATCACAAGGCTGGGACCAGAGCTGCCCAACTGCCTCTAGAGTCTGTTCGTATCCCTAGTGATCCTGGGCTGTCCCCTCTTAAATACATAGCACCTCACTGAGGATAAAACAAGTGGTAGAATGAAAAGACATTGACAACAGCTCTAATTACTTCCTGTTTGTGGGAAAATTTAACAGTCATTAAAGTTTAGAAACTTAGTTTTCGCATATGTGAAATGGGTCTAAGAAATTATACTGGATAAGTCCTTCCAGGAGTCTGCAGATAAAATAAAATAAGGTCCATGAAATGCAGATTGTAATGTGTGAAACATTATATAGAAATACATTTATAAATAAAAGTTAAAATGTGGAGCAAATTATTGTTAGTAATGATTCTTTGAGTTGCTTTCCATAAGTATCCCATAAGACAAAGGAACGTGTAGGTAGTTCTCTCTCATACAATGCCCGGCTCTATAAAACTGGCTTTGAGTGAGGGCTTTTTGCTTTAGTTATGTTTGTTTGTTTGTTTGTTTTTACCCTGAAGCCAATATAATAATAATAAATGAAGAAATTATTGCTGGGCTAATCAAAAATGCATACATCATAACTGATATTTTCAATCTGAGAAGGTCACACCTTAGACAAGGGAGACATGTTGTTATAGACCTACCTGAACTATACTTTTTAGTCATAAGAATTACTCACTCTACTCCACTGTTTTCAAAAGAAACAGTTTCTCACACCTACAGAGAGCTAACATCTGTGTGCATTGTGTTTTATTTTTGTGTGAACTGACAACTCTAGATTGGCAGCTGTCCTTCGTGCTTAAGAATCTGAACTTGGTAATGTTTATCAGGCCCCAAGGGTAAATCCAGAATGCAATAATCAACTCAGAGTTAAAATAATTTATAATCTCGCCCTAGTACTAACTGTGAGGAAAAACATTCAAGCGCAGGCCTCGATGTATTTGTAGAGTTCTTTATTTTTATCTTGACCCTGTCCTCAGACAAAAGTTTCAGCTTGAATTTTAAAATTCTCTATCTCGGAAACAGCAGAGTTGATTATCCAACCGAAAGGCTGTCTCCTGCCAGACCTTGCCCTCCAAGGAAATCTGAAGGGCCTGACTACCCTCTTCCTCTTCTTTGATCCTTTTCTATCTCTCTATACAATAAGCATTACCTGCAAGTTTCTGCTCACAACTAAAACTAGAGAGGACTATCTTCAATTGCTTACTCAGTCAAGAGTGATCCAAAATGCTGCACCCTTTTGAAAGTGCACTCTCAGGCATCCCCTTAAAGTACATAATAATATTTTTACTTCTAGGGCTCTGCTGAGTGCTATACAAAATCATTCTGCCAAGCACTGGACAAAGGGAGAAACAGCATCAATCACCCAGTCAGTAACCGCATACCTGGAACACACACTCCTGTCGTATTTCCCCCGGGCTCCCAAAACACCCTTGAAGTGTGTCACAATTATCCCTGTCAAGGGCCCTGTGGAAAACAGCAAAAAGCTCGTTCCATTTCCAGAAACGTGGCTGCATGAGCCTAGGCTCGTTAGGGAAAACTCCAGTCCTTTATTCTATTAGTTCTCTTTTTGTATTCTTGCCTGTGAGAAATGAAAAAGCAGTTTCCCCAGCTCATGGTTGCAACTGATGAGATGTGAAATGAGTTTCTATGAGAGATGACACCCTCAAGGGAATAATGAGAACTTGTCACACAGCAAGTATTCATGATCCACTACACATTTTTCATTTCTTAACATCAAGGAATTAAAATCTGAAAAGAATTAGAAAGTTTCTAATGATGGGCCCGCTCTATCTCCTATAGAAATGTGAATTTCCACTGCAAGGCAGTATTAGTTCCTGTAGTTAAAAGTTTGTAACTTCCTTGTCAGGTATTGTTCCTCGTTCCTAGCAATTGTTCTATGCCTGTTGGCATATATAGGTACACCTTTCCTCACATTCATTGTGGACTCATGACTGAGGCCACTGTAGCCATAACAAACGAGTAACAGAAAAAAGCACACGCATTTTTAAAGATCTGTGTGATACCTTCGTAAGGAAGTGAAAGCCCCACACACATACAATGGTTCATCTCAAGCCTTTTGGGGCAGTCATGGGGAATTAAGGTAGAGCAAAGCATATGACCTGATGATAAGAAGTGAGAGTCTTCTCTGTTGTTTCTTTATCTTCATAAATAATACTCCTTTCTTCTTGGTTCAGGGAGGGCACATCTCACATACAGGCCTCTTATCCTACCTCAGGAAAAAGTCAGAAAATCCTTCCAAAGTTTGGTAACCTAGAAGAGAAGAGTGAGGGAAAGGTGAGAGTACCATTTAAAGCTGCTTCTGCTGTTTTGAAAGATACTTTTGGTGGTGATTTCTTTTTAATAGAGGGTTCTAGAAAACATACTCTATAGACAATTAGAAAGGACTATTATTTCAGTCTATTTTCCCCCTGAATAATACATAGCGAACAGGAAGAGGATTTTCCCAAGAAATATGGTGAATTTTACATTTAATGCTTTCTGTCTTTCATCATTCAGTCTCAAGGCTACATCTATTCAGCCATAAAAATGAAAAACTATGAAACAGCAGAGGAAGACAGAAGTTAAATTTATCCTGATGCTGACTTACCCGCCTGCACCGTCCAAAGGAACTTTCCACACTGGGGGGAAATGCCATGTCCGTACTGTCCCACAAAACCGTCACTAGCACTAGTGCCTGTCAGCCATAAGGCAATGAGAAAATGAATTTTTAAATTGTATTTATTCTTAACTAATTGAAATATAAATAGCCATATGTGGCCCACTGGCTACTGTACTGTTCAGCACAAGCCTTGGAGACTTTCTGTCTGATACTTTTCCTGCACCTAGTTTTATTCTTGTCCCTAAATAAAAAGGAAAATGTTTTAGAGGATTCTTTTTATTTTAGTGTAAATCTTATATTAAAACTTTGCATTTTATTAAGTTAAAAGCTAGGAGACATAGGTAAGCATTTATAGATGATGCATAAAATAATTCAGGGAGTAATAACTAATGGAAGGATTGATATCAGGTCAAAAGAACCCATTTTCAGTAAGGAAGACACGAATGGCAAGTTACTCAGAACCATTATGCTAAGATGCCTCAGCTGCAGACTTGAGATAAAAGAATAGCATCTGTGAGACTTCACACTGCTGAAACATCTGTTGTTGAAACAAATTTACCTAACCTTACAAAGTGGGACCAAAGACAGAGAAAAGAAATTTTATTCGGGGAATAGCTGTTCTCTAGCAAATGGCAGTGAGGTTTGAGATCAAGATCATAACCAAACATAACAAAAGTCAGGAAAATCTTTCTACTATTTTTCCGGAAATGGTATTTCTCAAGCTTACAGAGAGCCTTCCTGCTTCTTACCTTTGAGTAAGACTATGAGTCAGTCAGGCCTTGGCGTTTTCCTGTTCAGAGCCAAGGGACAGAGCAGGGGAATCACAGGCTCGAAGAGAGGAGACTCTGGTTTCAACTCTGCCACGTGGGGAGAGACAGCTCAGGGCAGCCCAGCCCGCCCATTGCCTACAGCATTCCTCCGTTAATCCCCACAATAAACTACGATTTTGACTTTCCAGGAAGATCTGAAGTTCCATGATACCCATTAACTGTTACACTCAGTCCCCTGCTCCAAAGTCTGTCCCACTGAAAATTGTGTCAGCAATATAAACTGATTGGTGATTAAAGTGCAAGGTAAATGCAGAAGAAGAAAGATCTGATCTGCCGCAGTTAATGTTTACAGAGTGCTTCTAAAAAGTTAATCCATTCATCACTACAGTGGTAAAGAAAACACTGAGGTGAATGAAAGCTCTCAGACACTGTAAGGACTAAGAGGGGCAGGTGGGGGTTGGTAGTTATTTGAGCTCACAGTTCGGCTCCCTTAGCTCTGACAACCTCTCAGCCCTGATGACTCTCTTTGTTAGGTGAAAGGACTTTCCATCTGACTCCTGCATATCCTTTCCTGCTCAGTGCAGCTTCACATCAGGCCTTCTTGCTAAAGTTTAGAAAATCTGCCAGGGAACAAGATATTCTTCAGGCGAACAAAGGTCCGCTTGTGCCGTGAATGATGCCCGACGCCAGTGTTCTGGAATTTGGTACCCAGCCAGGCCTCCGTTATGTTTTCCTCCATCAGTATGCGGCATGTGTAGTCACCAATCCCCTAAAACGCTAGCAAATCATCCCACTGCTTCGTTCCCTGAAGGCAGGACTGCAGCTAAATATGTATTGCAGCTAAATACCCCGTGGTCACCCCACAGTGCTCATGGAAAACCCACAGACGTCAAGACTGCATTTGCAGGGTCCACAAGCGTGTGAACATCCTCCCTGAAACCCAGCCTTTATTACCTTCAAACTCCTCGGCATAGCACTGCTGATCTGGCTGTCGTTTGTGCCCTTCCTTTGGGAACCATGTCAGGAGTGGACATCAGCCCTTCCAGTACAGTGCTCGGTCTCCACTATGACCACTGCTAGCAGGCTGGGCAGTTGCTACCCAGGTAGAAAATGTCACCCAAATGTTTCTCGTGTAGTCACTTAAGTTCGAGCATAATTTACTATCATCTTCTAAAAATCTTGATTCTATGTACAGTTTTCACAGTCTTAACACAAAAAAGTCAAAAGAAAAGCAAAAATTGGAAGCTTTTGTTTTTCTTAACAAATTGTGTGTGCATTGAATACTGCCTGCTTTAGAAGTTGGGTAGAATCCTAAATAAACTCTTAATGATTCAGATTTATGCAAGCATTTGTCCTGAAATATACTTGTGTTCCTATGTCAGGCATTAATTTAGCAACTGTTACAAGGCCTTAACAACCTTTTTTTTAATATTTCCAATAAACAAGATCCCAACTCAGCAGATAGCTTTTCTGCCTGGCATTGTTTTATTAGTGTAATAGCTTTATGACAATGATTCATTCAGTGCTTTATTGGCAACAAGGCAAGTAACTGTAGTTAAATATCTTTCGTGATGTGACAATTTGCAAAACTAAGCATCTCTGATTTTGTATAATGGTACAAAAGCCACTAAATGGCTCAGTCCCTCTCATTCAATGAATTTCAGCTTTTTCTGGCTTCCTGTGGCTTTCCAGGGGGTGGGGAGAAGAGACAGGGTTTCTATTTTCACCTATAGGTGCTAAGAAATGCCTCAGTGAATTTTTATTCCATGCGTGTGCTTGCAGCTGTGAATCAGAGCTTAGAAGATAGGAAAGCATTTTGTGATGGTTCCTATTAGCAAGCTTCCTCCAGCTGCTATAATTAATTCAATGCTTCCTTCCCTTTAAAGGTGACCAGATAAACTATAACCTGTCAGTTTGCCTTCTCTGATAAAAGCTTTTCATTTTATTTTACATCAGCTCTGCTTTCTTCCTGCTTTCAGTGCTGTGTACCTGAACCTAAGACTATTACATGGTCCGAAAGCTGTGAACACCAGCACTGTGATCAGCTGGTCCAATTTCTACTTTGTTCAAACAGTGCTTTCCTGTCTTGTCCGGGAAAAGTGTCTGCCAATTCATTTTTCTCTTCTTATCAGCAAAACACATATAAACTGTGCTTGTGTTGCTTAATATAAAACACAGGGAAAATCCCTGAACACTCAGGACCAGTTAGAAAACTTGCCCAGTGTTTTGCTCTTATCTTAAAGCACTGGCTTGTGTTTGCCATCAAATGAGAAAGCCAACCAGGAGAGGTCTGCTTTTACAGGTATCAGTCATCACAAATTATTAGGCCTTGATAATGGCTTCTTCGGACAAAGAATATTTATCACACACTCAGCTTCTCTGCAACCATGGACCTTCCCTGTACTCCGCAGCCCCCAAAGCTACCTCACGTAAAGACAGTCTTAGATGACAGTGACTAAGGCATTGGTGAAATTCTTGGCAAAGCTATAGGGGTCCAGTCCCCTTCCAAAGCACTTTTACCAAATACGGAATCATAGGGTCTTTATATTAATCATGGAGAGGACTATTTCATACCCCAAATATGATATGTTGTTTAGCCATTAGTTTGGTCACTTATTTTTTCATTGAGAATCAACATCTTTTATTTTTTGTATATATCCAGAGGAGAAAATAGGGAAACGGAAAAAGCAAATGGTACTGTAACTCTGTTCTCAGAACTTTCAATTTTGTTTCAAAATTGTGAAAGGATTAAAACTTATGTAAAACACTTATCTCCTTTTCAGTTTTGGTTTATCTCTTGTCTTGCTGAAGGAGGAAACAAAAAATAATGAACCTGAAACTTTTCCTTTCTAGCATTGCTCATCCTGTTTACTCAGATGCAGTTCTTCAGCAGCTACTGTCTTCCCACTGCGCTGCTGAGAAACACAAACCAGACTGCACGAGGAAGGGCATGGCCTAGGGCTATGCAAACTCAAATTCTGGCCCTACCATGTATTGGCCCCCTGATCTGGTGCAAGTAACCTACACTCTCTCCTAATCTATGAACTCAGGTACTAAGCCTTTTTTCCACAGCGCGGTGACGTGCAAGTAATTGAGTGTTGATCGTGCCCCTCACAGCTGTGCCTGTCACCTAGCAGGCCCTCAGCTTTGTCTGTTCCTGCGAGAACACGTAATGAACCGTGTGGAAACATGATACATATTTTAAGTGCATCAATGATAAACATATATAATTAGCTATAAAAACCAGCATTTGGACTAACTTTACCAATAATAAATACTTTGGAATTTTTGTGCCTCCCTCATGAACTCTCTTACATGTTCCATTTCTCTCTCCCAATTTTGTACTCACCTTTTTTTTTTTTACTCAAACTTCATATCCCTTGAGTCAAAGATGCAGTAACTTATTTGTCTCGCTGGAACTCCCATGGAGAAGCATGGCTAGAAGTTAAAGAATGTGCACACTAGGACACATGAGTGCAAAGGACCCAGGACACGTTTATTCTAGTAGTTTTTTGTTTTGGGGGGTTTTTTTGCTTAAGACTTTATTCGTTGTAAAAGTGAGAAACTGGCTGAGATTACAGACTATAGTAAGGAAGTACAGGCATGTCATTAATGACTGTGCAGACACCACAGCAAGGTATCGCTGCACCTGAACTTCATCTAGGACTAAATTATACCACAGAAAGCATAATAGGTTCCCATGCACTTCCCACTCGGTCACACCCCCCCATAAGAAACAAGAGGAAGTTGTAGGTGCAGAGGCTAGCAGCCATAGTCCTGCTCCCAGGGCCAACCCACTGGAAGACTCTAGAAAAGCGACTTCTCCTCTACAACCTCAGATGTCCAATCTGTAAGATGGATATAATGATACCTTTTCCATTATGTGACAGACAAAACTTAGTGGAAAGCAAAATTATAACATCTGTGCAAAATGTATGGAAACATAAATTGCTACATAATATTTTGGAGATGCCATGATGAAGAGTCTCAGAGGAAAATAGAACAAAATAAGAAGAAAAGGCCAACAGGAACCTAAAGACATAAAAGATTTAAACAACCATATGTCAAAATAAGTGTATAGTTTAAATAGTGTTTGACCTTGAGATAATGTTTGACTCATTGAAAGCCATAGCAAAGAAGGGTTAATTTCTATTTAAACTACTAATTTAAGAAAATATGTTTAAATTTATTAATTTAAAAAATTCAGGATACTTAATTAAAACCATCCTACATTTTAAAAATCATGCTGCATTGATGAACAAATATTTTAGGGGAGGAATCTGACCTATTTTAAATTATAAAAGGTATTACATCTCCACAAATATGCAGGACCATGAACACATTATCACAGATTTGTGACCTCATGAAAAATTGTATTTATTCCTACCAGCGTATCATGCTCATACCTCGTCTTATTCATTGTCCTGTCTGTGGTGATACTAGACTCAGTATTATGTTCATCTGCGGTACCTGCTTTGGTCAGAAGAACATGATACATTTGGGATACCATTTACCACAAATCAGGCCCTCAGAAAACTATGAGTACATGCTAGGATACCTGAGGTCACCCTAGTGTTACAGATAGGTGTTACAGCAACACCACTCTGGGCCTAGTGAAATTCTGCCCCTGGGTATCTATGGTTATAGGAACAATATTTTTATGCATGCACATAATTCTAGTAGCAAGCCCACAGCTTCTGTTGGGCTCTCAAAGGATGAAGAACAAGTCATCACAAAGGGAATAAGTGACATGTAAATAAGTTAAGATCTAAGTGCACTAACCCGAACTCTATGCTTCTTGTTTTAGGTGTTAAAGTTTGAGCCTGGCCGTCTCAGAAAGAGGGCCAAAGCTAAGAACATGGCCCTTGTTGACATCCAACTGGATCACCATGAACGCTGTGACTGTGTCTGTGGTTCAAGACCACCTCGATAGAAGAGTACGCACATCCCTGTGCTAAACATGGAAGAAGCTGCAGTTTAAGGAGGGTGTACGAAGGGACCCTTTCTCCCCGGACACTGAACTTACTGCCGTACTAACGTGCAATGCAATGAATGCAAGCGGGTCCAGCCTGGCTTTGCTGGTGCCATGGCACACAGAAAGGTCATCATCAACTTCTATATCCCAGAATATAGGATCGCATTTAGTAACAGTATATGAGGATTTATATGTATGCACACAGGTACATCTACACCTATGTCTGTGTAAATAGATTAAAGGGTCTATTCAGTATATAACCAGATATGCCAGCGCTTTCACATGGCTGAATTATTTAGACCTTAGTATTTTGCCAAAATAAGGAATGTATCAAATGTATGAAACATGTCTTTAGGAAGTTCAAGAGGAATTTATTTTTAAATTTTTAAATTTTAAACAAACCCTTTTGAATCTTACTGTCTTAAAGAAATCATTTTGTACATGAAAAGCCAGAAGACGAGCTTTTCTTATGTATATGCCTAAATTGTAACATAGAAAAATATTGTTTCTGAAAAAAGGTGGATACCTAGCCATTTTTTCCCGTGAGATGCACTACACACTTAGCAATGTGGTCCATAATTACTTGTGTCCAAACCAGGCCAAAATAATATAAGAGCTTTAGACATTATGTCAGTAAGTTGTCTTTTGATGCTTTTTGCTGTTGCATTCTACTTCATTTAATACCTATCTCAAAAAATTTCTTAGAGGGTGGTAGAATTTCTTGTTTTTTTTCTTTCTGAAAACTCCTCCACAAAAGCAAGTCATTTCAGGAACAGCATGGGAATTGTGGTGACCCTCTTAAAATGGTGTTCTTTGAAAGATTTGGGAAGTTGCAAGTCAAAAAAGGAAGCACTGAAATGTAGATGTAACTGGAAATTAGGTGAACTACTTGATAGAATCCATATTTAGTAACAGATTTGAGCTCTACAAACTGTTTCAACAATTTTATGTATTTTTCCTTTGTGCTCCTGCCATGTATCTATCTATCTATCTATCTATCTATCTATCTATCTATCTCGAGATATATATATATATATCGAGAGATATATGTATATCAATTTACAGTGACATTTTAAATTTGTCAGGCCACCATAGGTTATAGCCTGAAAGGTTTTTACATTAATAAAACCACCAATTTTGGTTGATGTATGTCCTTAATCATATTCTTTCTCATCATTCATAATTCCTGTTTCTGAGCCAAGTGAAATTGCATCTGGGTCTCCTATTTTTTTCCAAATATGTGAAGCATATTCTAAGGAGGCAACTGTGAATTATGGGTGCCAAACTTGGGCCTGCTATCCCACTAGAAAACTGTTTTGCTTTGGCTACTGGTATTTAAAGTAAATGTTCCTCCCTGGCTCCTCCGCGTCTGTTGTAAAGAGACTGACTGCAGCGGTGGGAAGTGATTCATCACGCTCGGAAGCCAGACATGTACGAGGGAACACCGAAATCAAGATAGCTCGAGGCCGCACACAAGGAGCTGCATTTTCCTCCCGTGCTGACAGTAAAAGGAGAACTGATTTCCTCCAGCAGGGCCGTACTGACCACAGGCAGTTTATCTGGAGGGAGTGTGGCAGGGCTCACGTAGATGAGTGGTGGCAGATCAATGGCGTACGTACACCTGGCTTTCTGAGCACGATGGGCTCAACTATCCTTAGGTGGCTTATTTCTTCTCAGCACTTCGAGCTGGAAGAAGTACGCTTCCTGGTAATATACCTTCTAAACTTTCCTAAAAGTATCCAGTGTTTTCACTCAGAGACTGTGTGTAAAATTAAATATTCTATTGCTCAGTTCCCCCAGATCCAAGAGCACAATCACAAAGAACCCGGGCAGACACTAATAATCAGGAACCAGTCTTCTCCTTCATGGCTACTTGCAAGTTTCCTGTGAAAACATTGGCTTCCTGTACCCAAACCAACCTGTGTATTATACCACTCACTGTAGCTTTTGAAACTCACATCCTTGCTGTAAGTATGAAAAATTAGAGTGTCCTACCCAATTTTCAATAGATTTTCCAAGCTCCAATAACCAGGATGGTTTTCATTTAAAGCCCTAGCTATACTTTGTATTTATTAGCTGAAGTGTAAAAAGACATACCCCTCACTTTTTGTTTTCTTCCTTGAATGTTTTATTAAAATTTCTCTCTTGGCTATCTGTTACTGTACTTACAACTCTAGCCAATAAATAAGTTTCATTGCCATCAAAGGAATAAAAAGCTTACTGTACAAATTACATTTCAAAACAAACCCAAATAAATCCACATTTCTGTATGGTTCACTCACCTGGAATAATGCCTTTCATTTAACATGTTTTTATAGGGCAGAACACTTTCATAAGTAGAGTTTTTATGTGTCTTTGTCATTTTGGTAACATGCAGCTCTTTCTTCTCATAGAATTTCCTGTAGCAAATTATTAATGCCTCTTACCTTCATGGAAAATAAATATTACTTTTGAAGAAAGTTACTCCATCATTTAGTATTAACTTGCAGTTTTAAAAGGTATACGGTGTTACAGACACACTTTCACATGTGCATATAACTGTTTGGAGTGACATGACTGGGTGATGTCCAAGGGTTCCGCTTTGTACTGGCTGAAAGAGCAGACACCTGCTCCGGACGACAAGCTGCTACTGTGCCCCTGTCTGGAAGCCTTGGGGTGAGATGGAACTTGGAGTTGTCTTGCTGCTGCTGCTGTTGACCCCTCCATCTGTCTCTTTCCCCGCAAGCATCCTCACAGATTACCTTGCCCTTTGACTGCCTACCTGGGAGAGTCCCCTCCTGGGGGCCCTGAGACCTTCAGCATTACAGCACACTTTCCCTTTCTCCCCTCACCACTGCCCCTGTTCATTCCAGGGCTGCACCTCAACTGGTGGGAAGGCATGCAAACTAAGGGAGACAAGTTAGCGGCTCTCCTTCTTCCACAGCGTCTGGTGCATGCTGTGTGAAGGAGCACAGAGTTACAGAGAGCTCTTCTAGTTGCCAGAATTTTGCCTTTGCCTTTAGTCTCCATTAACATCCTATGGGAGACAGGATAACTGCTGCAGAATGTTGAGGTAAACTGCAGTTGCAGTGGTTTTCAGCTGCTTGGAGAATCTGAGTCTAAATGTGTGTATTCTCTGGTAAGATCTGATTGAAGCATCAAGTACTAGTTAACCAGTAGATCAGTGTGAAGGATGGGTGGGAAAGTGAATAATTCTGTGCATAAGAATTAATTCAGTGTGGATTTTAATGTGAAAAAATCATAGCTATAGGTAGACAGCATTTTAATGTACATATACTAGGAATTTTAATTCGTTTCCTGAAATTTGAATGTGTCCAGTTTTACTCTAAAAATAATGCAACAGATTTCCAAATGGCTTCATATTCTCCTAGGATTCTCTGATAAAACATTAAATTAAAATCCATAGATTAGTATTCAGGCCTCTAATTCTAACAAAAACACTTTTGTTTATTGACAAACCCAGATCAAATATGCTAGAATATAGAATATTTATAACTCAATGATTTTATTGACATTTACTTCAATTCTGTTGTTTTTAAAGATCAAGGTAAAGACTGCATAGGGCTCCAAACTTAACACCGCACTCTGGGACCGATTAAATCAAATAGTTAGACATCAAAAGATAAGCAAGTAACTGCTTAATATAATGTTTTTTCTTGCTGTTAAAGTTATAGTTTCAAATTCTGAAAATTACTTTCTAATTTTTTAATTTCACTTCTGTGGTGATATCTACAAACTGTAGATCACAGATCACAGTAGAAATGAGTGCAGCTAAGTCTATCCTGAAGGTTAATGTACTCAAATAGCAAATTATGTCCAGAAATCTTCCTTTTCTTACAAAATCACTTGACTCTCCAATTGTTTTCAAATGCTGGATACTGTTTGCCAGATTTTGTGTCCAGAAATCAAATGTTGAAAGCATTCTTGGACTTAATTTGCATTTTAAGTAATACCTGCAATACAAAGCCTCCTTTAAGAGCAAAAATCTCTGGACTACTTCCTAACTTGTCTCTTTGGATGCAGCCATATCACAAATGTTTCATTTTCTACCCCCTCGATTTTCTGGGTTTTAATTTTGCTCTATGACTCTCATATTTCCTTCCTTTGTCACTAGCCTCTACCCACCTGTCTTCAGTTTAGAGAAATCAGGATTGATCCCTACTTGGGGGAGGAATAGGAGTTAGGATTCATTTGAGGAAATCAAATGCAGAGTTCCCCAAGAGAGCAACAAGTTGGGTGAAATGACCAACCATTTGAAGAAATCACTGCCTCTGGACAATGGAATATAAATAATTCAAATGCTTTCCATTTTGATGCAAATTTCAGAATATCATGGTAGCTGCTTACCAATGTCTATCAAAGGAAATTTAGCCATAGTCAATATGGAAGAAATCAACTAAAATATTGTGTTATTTATTTACCAACAAATGCATTAAAGTTCGCTACGTATTTGGCATGCTTTGGGACTCAAAACACAAGTCAGATCTGCAAAGAACATAAAACCAGAGAAAGTGGGCTGGGGATTTAGCTCAGAGGCTCAAGTGCTTGCCAGGTAAGTGCAAGGTCCCGAGTTGAATCCATGGTGAAGAAAGAAAGAAAGAAGAAAGAAAGAAAGAAAGAAAGAAAGAAAGAAAGAAAGAAAGAAAGAAAGAAAGAAAGAAAGAAGAAAGAAGAGAAAGAAAGAAGAAAGAAAGAAAGAAAGAAAGAGAAAGAAAGAAAGAAAAGAAAAGAAAAGAAAAGAAAAGAAAAGAAAGAAAGAAGAAAGAAGAAAGAAAGAAAGAAAGAAAGAAAGAAGAAAGAAAGAAAGAAAGAAAGAAAGAAAGAAAGAAAGAAAGAAAGAAAGAAAAAGAAAGAAAGAAAAGGAAACAGCGAAAGATAGTCTAGGTGGGTAAACAGGAAAAACAAAGATATCCCAACAAAATTTCTAAGGTCAATACAATGAATACAGAGAATAACCTCAGATAATTTCAGTTCACAACTACAAAGTAAAATCTCAGAAAGAAAAAAGGCATCTGTTGCAGAACAATGGCAGTAACTTAGATTTGGTAAGCACCTTTCACTGCCTTGCCAAATGGCTAGCAAAAGAGTTTTCCCTTTCTCACTGAGGAGAGAAAGCTGCAGGGCACTTAGTGTTAGAAAAGGATAGACAGAACATGAGAAGGCCTGGAGCACAGTGACAATTATCCCAATTTCTGAACCTATGTTTCCTCCTTTACAATACCTGATATGTAAGATGTTCTGTCAGTCTTCAAGCAGAACAATTCTCTGATTCTGCATTTTGGAAGATGGCAAACCACAGAAAGATTTGGGGCCAGAATGCAAGTTATGGATTAGGGTTCCTTGAAGTACTAGAGGTGAGCAATGAATACAATGAGACTTTTGAGACAGGACGGGGTTGCGTCACCTGTGGTTGTGTAGGCTGCATGCTGCAAATGGCTGGGAAGTGCAATTTGCAAGAACTAGGATGGCAAGAAAGGCAACCGAAGGTCCACGTACTCAGTGATTGGTGTGGGGAGGAGAGCACAGGCTGGAGCGGTCCTGGAAGAAGGAGTTACTGCGTTAGAGTTCTGGAGTATTCTCCTGGGACGCTGAGGGAGGCAGGAAGAAATTCTGAGCACACATCTCTCAGAAGACACTGGGAGCCATCTTTACAGTGAAAAAGCTGCAACTCTGAGGAGATAAGGCCAAGCAGGAGGATACCCATAGCCAAAGAAAAGAGAGAAAATGATTCCATAAAGCTCACAAAATGCACTCTGAAACTTAGTGAGTGGTATAATTACCGAGGGCTGGTTAAGGGCCCAGCCCTGTGCTAGACACAGTGTCTTCCCAGAATCAGATAGATGTGGTTTTTGTCCTCACTGATCCAGAGGAAGAGAGCGAATAGTGTGTAAGTACAACAGTCACCTGCTGGTTCTCCAAAAAGCTGAAACACAATGTGGGATGAAAGGAAGAGGTAGATAGGGGGAGATTCCTTGAGAACATGAAACTGTGCCTGGGTCAGAGAGTTAAATCAATGTCAGGAGGGATGTGAAAATGGCATAACAAGCTGGAAAGTTGGAGCTGTCATGTGTGAGATGGAGTAAAGCTAAGAGGAGGAGGAGTGGGATAGATTGTTTAGATATTAATGCCAAGCTGCCTTTGATGTCCATATCGATAATTAAATAGGCAGTGGTCTGCGGGTATGGAATGCAGAAGAGGACTCTAATAATGAGATGTAAATTTGGGAATAAACACATAGCTGTTAAAAAACCACAGTCCTGGTCTCCAAGATTCCTAGGGGAGGTGGAAGATTAAGGGGGAAAAGATCACAGGACAATTGCAAGAGAGTAAAAAGACCCTGAGTGCCAGAGAAAAAAATTGTCTCAAGGGGACTGGGTCATTTTTGATCAACGATCCCAGAGAAGATATAAAATACAGCTACTAACTTGTCTGCCTAGAAACACTTCTCCAGTCCTCACCTCCAGCCCTGTTCTGAGAAATGCCTCTCATCTATAGCAGTATAGTCCAAGAGAGCTTTTACTGATGGTGGAAATGTTGTCTATCTGTGCTGTCCTTGCTGTAGCCACTTGCTGTGTGTGGCTGTTGAGCACGTGAAATATGTGGCAATGAGTTTCTAAATTTTATTCAGTTGAAATTTGTAATTAGACACAAATTGTGACACATGACTCATGGCTGCTGTCAGCCAGGGTAGCTCTATGTCACCCACAGAGTTACACCTGGAATAACTATGTCACAGTACCACACACATACTAACTGCAGCTAATTTCTAGGGAAGGAGCACCTGACCCTAAGTTTCTTTCTAAGAAACGCTTAAGAATCGCTCTTTGGTAGTGGATGGTACAATGTGAAAATCAGTGTCTATTGGCAATCATGCCTCTTGCCATGCAGACCAACAACTGCATAGAAAAATCAAACTGCAAAGATAGAGGGAGAGAATGACCCCAACACCCAGAAAATAGCTACAAATCTTGAGGGACTCCCTTGCCACTGATACTAACATCTCGCCAAATCCCTCTGTTTAGTCATCTGAGAATGTTTTATGGTAGAAGTGCAAATCCAATGCTGAGACTTGCGGAAGAAGGAATTGTGATGTTATGTAGTGCAATGGAAATGGAGTGAAAAACCACTTTTTGCAGAAGTTGTTTAGTGAACAGTGGCAAGAGAGAGATACAGTTGATTCATTTTCTTTGAACTCACAACCGATAACCCAGTACACTTTATATCTGAATCAACCTATCTGACACATGTATTTTCACTGTAGGCCATAGCACAATCTTCTTGCAGTTTGGAACACTGGGTAGCACTTTAATGTGGGTTCAGAGCTTGCTTCAGATCAATTTAAATAGCAAAATACCAACAAAAAGTAAAAATATCAATGTGAATATCATAGCACTCAATAGGTCATGAAAAGTACTCTTATTTGCAGTGTGAGGGCTGTATGAGAGTGTTTGATTCAGGGAGTGAACATTTGTATTTCAGACTCTCAGTGTTTTGCACGTGTTTGTAAACAACTGCAAAAACACAGCATGCTGATTGGTTTTGAGTAGACAAACTTTCAAATACAAAATCTATGAATAAGAATATTGACCTCGAGAACTTTGCTCTTTATTGAGTGCTTTTGAGGTGCCAAGAATTTTTTATGAAGTTTGTATGTGCTTAACTTCAGTAATAATTCAATATTAAGTGATTTTTTATGAAAACTAAATAAATTAGCATGCATAAAGCTTTTACTATAAAGCAATTATATAGTGTTAGTGAAGCTCGTAGTGTTCAAGTGCTTGCCAAAAGTCATCCCAGATAATGCCTCTCTAACTTACACGCTTAATCACATTCATCAGTATGAATCATCATGAAGAAAGCAAAACTAAATAACATCTTTAGAAAGCCTTCTAATGCGCCAGACAACCCCAAGCATGAGTCTTGAAGTCAACATTGGAGAGTCTGGTGAAGTTTCATTTGACAAGAGTAACCGAGCATATAGTATGTGGTAGGAATGAATCCAGCTATTGGGTACCATGAGCAAAATAATAAACAACAATGTTCACAGTTTTTCATCAAGACAGAAGTAGAAGATGAACGCATAGAGTTTCATACAATGATGAGGTCTGAAAGGAAGATAAGTTAGAAAGTGAAAGAGCGCCTCTCTGAAAAAGCAGCACTTTTGTTGATATCTGAAGGATGTCAGGAAATAATGGGTGGAAATATCTTGGTTAAGATCACTCTAGGGAAAAGAACATCAAGTGCAGAGGCCTTGAACCAAAAACAAGGTAGAGATGGGATGAGGGACTTCGAAAGGGACACAGTGGAGGAGCAAGAGACTTGATGGCAAGAAAAATTATTCAAAAAACAAAGTAGGCAGGGCAATTCCTAGAGTGTCACATAGGTCATGAGGAGTTTGGGTTCTGAATATTTGGGGAGGTCCTGAGGGATTTCTGAGCAGAAGAATGAAGTAATAGGTACAATTGGGAGTGAGGTCTCTCTGTGTGGACAGAACTGACTATTGACAAGCAGGAGTAGAAGCAGAGAGATGTTTACAGGCTCAGAGGGAAAGGAGGCTTCATCTCGGGAACCCTCCCGGGGGAAGTTACAGGTTATTTTCTGACAGTTTCAGGACATTTTTGAGAGGCAAATGTTTAAACGTAGCATCAGGGTTGCGATGGTCAAGGGTATCTCCAAGGAGCCAGGCCTGGACTCTTGCCAAACGTGGGAGTCTTTGCCTCACTGTGAAGACTGTGACCATAGGGGGCTGGGAAAGATGAGGAGCCAAGGCTTTCTGTAGACTTTCATCAGCTCTTACTAAATCTCAAGATTTACAAATTCTTATAAATGCTTTAAAAATGTATTTCCGGGTTGATTATAAAGTTTGTTCTTAACGCATAGAAATGCTTACTTTGGTTATTCACTGAAGACCTAATTTTGCAAAATGAAAAACAAAATAAAAATAAACTGTTTTTTCCTCACCAGTTAAACCTATTTTGAACACTAAATACAATCTTGGTTATCACATAAATAAAAATGGAAGGTTTATGTGATGATTCACTTCTCCTCACGCACAAATAGGCTAAATGAAGTCACTCGAGTGTAATATAAAACTGTGACAAAAATGGTAAACAAATTAGTTCTGTTGAGAAATGCATCTTACACTCACTCAGAGCCTGCAGTGGAGAAAAGCTCAGACCAAGTCAGCAAGCATAGAAATCAGGGGTGGGGAGGAGATATTTTGGTCAATTATTTACCCAAAAATAAATTCAAAAACAAACTAAAAATAATTCACTCAATTTCAAAACTTCAGGCTCTCCACATTTGGTTCTACAGGAACTAAAGTCATTTCCTGCTTTATCCATAGGAGGAAACATCTCTCCAGCAGGCTTTTAATGAGCTGTATGAACCTTTGCACAAGATGGGGACTAATAAGACTTTTTTTACTCTCATAAAAGTGAGAACAGATTCAAAGCCACAGAATGATATGACAGGTCTAAGTCTAAACTTCAAGGAAGTGAGACAAAATAATCACCAGCATACTACTGTGTTTAGAAATATATTTAGTAGTTTAATATAACATTTTTTTTCATTAATGCATTTGACAAGTATTTTTGAAAACCTATTATTTTTAGACATTATACAAAGTACTTAGAATGTAGCAGTGATAATAGTATTATGTTGGATTTTGCACTAGGGGTACTTACAGTACTTGAAACACTCATAGATACTACAATAGATTATGTGAAACTGCTTGGGGACCACTGAGAACATGGCCCTCACATCCCCTTAGGGCATGGTTTCTCAAGGTCAGAGCTATTGCCATTTGGGGTTGGATAACTTTTTGTTGTAGGTTGATGTCCTACAAATTGCAGGATGTTTAATAGCATCGTTGGTCTCTGCTTCCTACATGCCAGTAGCATCCTTTCCTCACTGCCAAGTGCCCTCAGGAGGAAGCCGATCTTTGTGTGACTTTAGTGGATGATATTTACTATACAATCTTGTCTTTCTCTTAGGTTTTTCCATTCTAGTTTCATTTCCTTTCTGTAAAGTTTCCTTTGCCAAATGATGTTGCTTGGAGATGGTTTGAAGTTAATGTGGAATGGCTACAGAGTCAGAAGAGTCTGCATTAGGATTAAAAAACACCAGAATCCCTCAGTCAAATTTCATAATAGGAATGTGAAAACACGTCAGCTTTTCTGAAGATAAAAATTTTTTTCTTTTTATGACTGAATAATACTTCACTATGTATAGATAAGCACATTTTCTTTATCCATTCATCTTTTGATGGACACATAGGCTGATTTCATGTCTTGCCCATTGTATATTTGCCACAAGTACATAGGCATCTCATTGCTATACTAATTTCGATTTCTTTGAATACCTACCAAGGAATAGTATATTAGAATCAAATGGCAGTCCTATTTCAGTCTTTTGAGAAACCTCCATATGGACTCCCATAGTAGCTGAACCAATTTCCACTCTTTCCAGCAGTGTCAAAGGCTTCCTTTCTCCTTCCATGCACTTTTTGTTTTTTGTATTCTTGGTGATAGATATTAGCACTTTTTGTTTTTTGTATTCTTGGTGATAGATATTAGCACTGAGGTAAGATGGAATCTCAGTATAATTTTTGTATGCTTTTGACTAATAGCTAAAGATGTTGAACTTTTTTTCATATATTCATTGGCCATCTGTACTGCTTTTGAGATCCATCCATTCAATTACTTTGCACATTTATTGATTGGGCTATTTGATTTTTTGGTGTTAAACTTTGTGAATTCCAATTATTAATCTACTCTCAGAAGAGTTGCTGACAGAGATGTTTTCTCACACTGTAGATTGCCTCTTCACTCTTGACTGTTTCCCTTGCTGTACAGAAGCATTTTAATTTGATGTGGTCCCATTTGTTGATTCTTGGTATTATTTCTTGTGCTATTGGAATCCTACTCGAGAAGTCTTTTCCTGTGCCTGTAACATCAGTTGTTTCCCTTTTGTTTTCTTTTAATAATTTTAATGTTTCAGGTCTTCAATTCATTTGAATTCGGATCCATTTGAACTGATAATGCATACAGGATGAGTGGTAGTGATCTGGTTTCAGTATTCTACAAGTATATGTCTAGTTTTCACAGGAGCCTTTGTTTAAAAGGCTCTCTTTTCTCCAACATATATTTTTGACTCCTTTGCCCTTAGCTGGTTGTACTCACCTGGATTTGTTTCTGTGTCCTCCGTTCTGTTTCATTGTTAAACATGTTGATTTTTGTTGTTGTTGAGCCTGTACCATGCTGCTTTTATTTCCACTGCTTTGATATTTAATTTTAAATCGGGTATTCTGATGCCTCCAGCCTTGCTCTTGGGGTTTAGTATTGCTTTTGCTGTTCTGAGTCCTTTGTGCTTCCATATGAATTTTAAGATTGGTTTTTCAGTTATGTGAAAAATGTCATTGGCATTTTGATGGAGACTGCACTGAATTTTTATGAGGTTTTTGGTAATTTGGCCATTTTAATAATATCTGTCAATCCAAGAACATGGGAAGTCTTTCCACTTGATAATGTGTTCTTTGACTTCTTCCTTTGGTGTTTTGAAATTTTCTTTATAAAAGTCTTTTACCTTCTGCTTAAATTAATTTCTAGATATAGGTATTTTAAAAAATATTTTAATGCAATTGTTTTCCTGATATCTTTCGCAGTCTATCTACTATTGATATACAGGAAGTTTATCAAATTATTAACACTGATTTTGTGTCCTGCTACATTGCTGACCTTATCGACTCTAAAAGTATTCTGGTGGAATCTTTAGGGTCTTCTACATATAGGATTATATTATTTACAAACAAGGATATTTTGACTTCTTCTTCTCCTGTTCCTATCCTTTTTATTGCTTTCTCTTGTCTAAATTTCTCTGGCTAAAACTTCAAGAACTATACCGAAAAGTAATGGTGAGAGCAGACATTCTCACCTCATGCTTCCTTATAGAGAAAATGCTGTAAGTTTTCACCATTCAGATGGTACTGGCTGTGGTTTATCATCTATAGTCTTTAATATAGTGAGGAATGATCCTTCACTACCTCATTTCATCAGGGCTTTCACCCTGAATGGATACTGAATTTTGTCAGAGGCCGTTTCTGTACCAATTTAAACAATCATGTGATTCTCATCTTTGACTCTTGTGATGTGTTATATTTAGGGAAGCATTCTTGCATCCTTGAAATGAAGCCAACTTTGTCATTTCTGATGGCAGAAGAAGCAACATCCAGGACATTAATTTACTCCACAAAATTTATTAAACATCTACTCCTTTATGTACCAGGAACATGATGAGAATAATGGGGGGGAGCAAATTCTCATCCTTTTGCTGCATATAGTAAGGAGAGACAGACTAACAAGTAAAATTTATATAGTGTGTGAGAATAAAATATATTTGACTATAGATGAATTAAAACAAGGATTAGTACTAGGAAGAAAGTCGATTTTATATAAGATGGTTATCTAAGTAAAGGCCTAAAGGACATAAGAGAGAAAGTCATTCAAATACCTAATAAAAGACTATTGCAAAAAAGGAACACAAATGCTAGCCTCCTGAGATAGAACACTGCTTGTGTGGTATTGGAATGGTATGAGCCAAGCTGAGTGAAAGGAGATGAAATTAGAAAGTAAGAAATAGATTCCATGTAACATTTTAGGCCATTGTAAGAACTTTGACTTTGACTGCTAAAGATCAACAAATGTTTTTTGTTATCCTTCTAGGCACATAAAAGGATTGTATTTCACCCCACAGCCCACTTCAAGTTCCATGTGACCATGCATCATAGATTGTACTATCTTCTCCAATTCCTCTTCCTTTCTTCATATCCACACCCTTGCCTTGGCCTCACTGTATGGCTGTTGTTCTAGCCACACAGATAATTATCTACTGCTTAGCTGTTATGTTAGCCATGTGCCTTGTTTTTGCCGACATGATATAAATAGATATGAGACAAGTAGGGGTTTGACGTGTGCCTGTCCACTGTGGCTGGTCCTCACAGCAGGGAAATGCTTCTTGTCGCATGCCGCTGAAATTCTATGGTGATTGTGTTGTAGAGCAAGGCAGCTAAGATTAGCCAAGAAAACCAGAATGGAAGGAAAATGTCAGTCCCTTTTGGGGAAGGAATCTTTAAAAGCCACTCCGCATTTCCTCAGCCCCTACCGCTCTTACAGTGAGGATTGAAGTACATGTCCAGGCAGAGGCCCTGCCATCTTGGCTCCTACATGACTGTGTGGTGCAGAGTCCACAACGACCCACTTGAAAAAGAACTAAATCTGAAGTTTTAGGTGATGTATTTTTTTTCTGATACTGAAGAATAATCCAGTTTAGCTAACAAAAGAGGTCTTACAGGATTCTGAAATGAAGAATGACATGGTTTGACTTACACCACGTAAATAATGGCGGCCATGTTGAGAATGGACAGAAGGAGGTGGAGGCAGTGGAGGTTGAGAACAGACAGAAGGAGGTAGAAGACAAATGACATCATTATTGCAACACTGACACATGTATGATTGTGGTGGCAGCATCCATCATGAAGAGTTCAGGGGCTAAGAAGAAACCAGCAGGTGCAACAGTGAGGCTTTAGAAAACTGACAGGGGAGGGTCATGCTGACATTTTCACCCGTGTAACCAGATGCTGGCTTTCTTCAACGTCCGCCTCCTCCCGGCTGTCTGCCCCAAGTAGCTGAGCATAATGAAACTAGCCTCTGTCCCCCTCTGGTTTCTGATGGTTTGCCCAACAGGAAAAGGGTCCAACAGGAGACCAGGAAAAGGTCATGAGGTCAGATGCATTCAAACTTAGAAAGCACCACACTCACCTGCAGGTGTTACTGAGCAGAGTACTATTCCAGCCCCACAGTGTCTGACCTCTATTCAGTTCTTGAGTAAGACTTGAAGGGTTGCTTCTGCAGATGATGCTGATGTTGCGGGTCTGGAAAGTACACATTGAAAGCTAGAAGGTTAGGTGTGATTTCCTCCATGTGGGGTTGCGTCAGCCTGGCTGTGCCGCTAACAAAAGGGCACCGCTCATCCAAAGCTGGCTGGCACTGTGTGCCTCCGTTTCCTCTGGAATTTCAGGAACTTCTTCCTGCCTTCATATTTTGATAGGTGTTGACGGCTTTGCTCCTGATGGCTGAAAGTTCTGCTCTATCACCTGTCCCTCCTCTACACCACACTTCTACCTTGGTGACCAGTCTCTCCATAAAGAAGCCCTCCTTGAGTGTCTTCCAGTGAACCAGCTGAGCTGCTGATTTAGGAGTCCTAGATGTAAATGAATAAGCATTTTTCCAAAGCACATATGGTCATTTAGAAATACCACTGGATTCAGCATTTGGAGGTCACCACTATAATGTTGACAACAAGAGCAATTAGCACATTTGTGAAGGAATATAAGGAAGTATATAACTTCAAATTATTCCAGTCCCTATAAACATCCTAAGATTTATTGCAATTATTATGAGGCACTGAATCATCAGTGGTTCAATTTGCTACTTAACTAAACATTCAACATATGTGTGAGGTGCCCTGTACCCCTCTCCTCCCCTCACATTGAGTCAATTAGCAAATTCAGCAAACCAATCTATTGCTGTGGTCCTTAACATTTAAGATGCACGGAGGTCACCTGGAAAGCTTTCTAATCTAAAGTGCTGCCTCTAGCCCAGGGGTCTGACTCAGTAGACCTGGATACCACCAGGTTACTTGCTTTTCTAAGAAGTCTGTAAGCAATACTAATGTGAGTGGTCATGGGAACCACGGTATGGAATTCACTGATCTATGAGCTCTCTCCTGCCCTTCCTCTCTGTCTCCAGCCAGTTTACTTTAATGACGTTTGTCTAAGTCACTACATCCTCCAAATATGTCTCCCTGCTCTGGCTTTCAACTTGCCTCCCTGCAGCAGTCTAGAAGGCTTCCTTAGAGACACAAATTTGCTTAAAGCGTGAGAATCCATGCCCATCATCTTTAGGTTAAAAGCCTACTTGTAACATTACCTTCCACTCGTGAGATGCACTCTAGGTACACTGAATCATTCACAGTGAATTATCCCCTGGGTAAAATCTTACCTCAAATATGTATTTCCTTATCCTAAGATGGTCCCTCTTTTCTAAGAGTCTAACCCTCAGTCCCTAGGCTGAGCAGAAACGCCTCCTCTGTGATCCCCTCACATAAACTGTGGGTCACATATAACACCCTACAGTCTGCTACATCACAAAGTCAATCTCCCTATTTGACTTCTGTGGGGACAGATGGCCCGGGACTGTGTCTCATATGTCCAGTACCATGCATGGCTCACAAGGAAGCAAGGTCTCTACCTATTTGCTAAATATACTGTATCATAAAAGCAAGTTTTTGATAAAAATTTCAGTAAGGTTTAAAGCACAAACCATTTTCTAGCTAACCTGAAATTAAGTGGAAAAGTCAATGAACCATAAGAATATATTCCCTGATTAACTGAAAATTCAGTAAATTAATAATGTCACTGAAGTAATAAAAATTAAAGAGGTGTGTGTAAACCCAGCTTATAACCTTAAACTTCAAAAATTCTTGATACTATGCTGTCAAAATTAAAAGATATGCTGCATTCAGAGATCAATTTACCAAATCTATAAATTCTTTAACATAATTCCTTGCCTTTTTCTTTTCATATTGCAAAAGCTTTAACTGAAATAAATAAAATCTAGATTTTAAATAACCACTTTTATATAAACTAATTAAAAATTTTCCTTACCCTAATGAGTATACAGCATAACCACACCCCAAGAAATAAAACCTTATTATAGTATTTAACAACTGAAAGAAATCCATTTCTTATCAGCCATCCTGGAGTAAAACTGCAGCAAGAACATTGAATTCTTTCTCTGTTTCATTGAGCAAAAATCACATTTAACAGAAGGATTAATTGACATGTTCAAAGTTAGACAAGAAATAAAGGCTAGAGTGGGACCAAAGGCAGAGGGAACCTGAGTTCCTGTCCACTGCATAGCTCACTTCCTCAGCACTTGCCCTCATCACGTGGCTTTCACACATCCTTATTCTCCAGACTTACTTGAAAACACGTAAGGTGAAGTCAATACCTGAACATGGGCCTTGACCGTAACTTTACGCCAGCACTGGGAGACACAAAAGCCAGAAAGTCTGTGGAAAATTCTATGTCAAGGGCCTCATGAAGTGATGGATTTGAATTTCAGGAAATGGGACTCTTGAGACACAAAAATCAGTAAAAGGTCTCAGAAAACCCAGTACCTTTGTGGGCTGGATTTCATCTAGTTTTGTTTTAAAGGTGTCCATATTCCTGTATGTGTGTGCATGTGTATGTGTGTGTGTGTGTCTGTGTGTGCTTGTGTGTGAGAAAGAGGTGAAAACAGAGAGACAGAGAATGACAGACAGACATGCAGAAACAAACAGAGACAGAGACAGAAAAAGAGGGAGACTGAGATTTGACTTCTTGGCGGTAAAATAACTTTTGCCATGTACTTGCAAAAGCTATAAAGATAAATGTTCAAAAGTGACTTTCAAAAAAATAGAACAACACTGAATGTTAACATTGTTTATTTGTTCCACAAAACAAGTTTTCAAAAACTCTCTTGATAATTACTAGGCTTAAGGAATTTTTAAAATATTTTGGAGTCTTTTAATCATTTTTCTTAAGTTATGTTATTCATCACTGTTTCAAAGGGTTCCTTCAAAATTCAACTTGTACACAGAGGTGCAGTTTTTCTCTGAGATAGTTGTCTCCATTTTATGGAAAATAAACTAGCCACGTTTCACTGAAGCTCAAAGAACGTTTATCTCTCAGACACAGCACACTCAGGAACACTATGTCTCTATATTGCTAGTGAAATGCAGCTGAGTGAAATTGTCAGCATTTTTTTAGTCAACCAATCTTTCATCAAGAGATTATACTCCTCATGAAAAGATAAATATTCAATCCTTCCCAATAATAAATCACTGAAACTCTTCTCTAAATTAGTCAAAATTTAATACTTAAGTTTTAGTGAAATTAATGACTGAACAAATTTACCTAAGGAAATCTAATGATTAGAGTCTGAGGGTGTAAGAAAATTATGAACACATTAAGGAGAGATGGAATGTCAGACATTAAATTGTAATGTTCAAGAGAAAAAATTATTCTAAAAAAACTTAAAAATTAATTGAAGAAAAAGTAGCTCCATTTAGTATAAATTGTAAGATATAAAATAGATTTTGTCAATACAATTTTATAGAGTATGTGCTTTTGATCAGGTGAAAATTTGATCCAATACAATGGATAGTAACATTAAGGAGGGTATAGTAGGACAGAAGGCACTCTGAAAAAGAGGCAAGAAGTGGGGGAATTGAGTGAAAAGTTTTGTTCCTATGTAGAAATATCCAGCCCAGAAAGGCTGCCTTCTATGGACAGAGTGTTTGAATTTTCATAAAGAATCCCTCGTCTCCAATATGATAAGTGTTTGGAGGTGAGGCCTTTTGGAAGCAATTCTGTTATGAGGATGAAGCCCTTATCAATGGGATTGATTAGTGCCCTTACATCTTAGTCCGTTTGTGTTTCTTAATAGTACCATGGATTGGGTGACTTAACATAAATTTATTTTTTACAATTCTAGAGGCTGAGAGATCCAATATCAAGATACCTATTAAGACCCTGGTGGATACCCACCTTCCTGGTTCACAGATGATCTTTTTTCTGTGTTTAAACACGGCAGAGAAATAGTTCATATCTCTTTTGTCTCTTCTTGTGAGGCCACTAATCCTATTCACAGAGGCTCTGCTTCCAAAAGCTGCCATTCTCAAATGTCAGCTCACTAGAAATGTGCCTTCAACCTGTGAATCATGGATTCACAAAAGCACAGCCCACAGCACTTATAAGAAGAGAAGAAAGATGTTCTCTATTTCTGCTAAGCAAGGATATAGCAACAAGACGTACCTCTACAAACGAGAAAAATGCCCTTGTTTGATTCCAGCCAGATCAGATAGCATCTTGACTTGGACTTCTCATCTCCAGAAGTGTGAATAGTTTGAGACACTTCCTCAAGGGTATTCTATCATTGAGACTGAACTGAGACAGGCCACAAGTTAGGTTTGGGGCAACAACTCCAAGAAGGAGAGTTCTGTTATGAGTCCAAGTAGGGGTCCAGGTCTTTAGCAAACTGACAGGAAGCATCCTACTCTTTGTGGACCAAAGATGCTAAAAGGTGGGATAATAATACCACAGATAAATCTAAAACAAACTGAACAAAACTTCCTTCTGAGGAGCTCAGAAGAAAGAGAAGAAATTCGTGGGTATCCTACAAGTATTAGTCACGTAATTTGCACATTTGAATAGCTGCCCCTGAAAACAGTGAGTTCAAGGGGAATGGAGAAGAAGCAAAGCACATTCCTACTCAGAGCAGAGCAGCCCCACCCCATATAAGCAAACAGGCCTGAAACAACTACAAACCTTTCTCCCATTTCCTCTACAGAGTAGGTTGATTGGCCCATGATCTCCACAGTGGAGATTCTTCTTTCAGGGCTCCCAGAAGAACAGAATACAGTAAATACCCTTCACCAATATTAGTGATTCTTACCATGGTTCAAGTAATAATATCTAACATGTATTGTGTATGTATGGTTATGTGTTTTATATCATTCATTTAACTCTTGAAAGGTCTTATTCTTTTACTAGGGCCACTTCAAAGATGACAAATCTGTGGCAGTTTGGGGAGAATATCAACTTGATTGGCCTCGGGATCCTGCTGGAAGATTGGTAGAACACAGTTCTCTGTGTGTTTGGGTAGGTCACAGAAGTGTGGCCTCAGGTCTCTATTCCCCTTTTCTACTTCCTGTTTCACCAGAACTAAGCAGTTTTGCTCCACCTTGTTTTTCTGCCATGATGTTTCTGCCCTGAAAGCAGCTAATTACAGATTCAATCTCCTGACATCATAAGCCAAATCAAACCTCTTTTCTCTAAATTGTGGGTATCAGGTATTATGCCCAGAAACAGGAAAACTGATTAATGCAAAAAATAGGTTTTCTTTGCCAGAGAAGTAGGGTCATTACTGTGACTATAACTGACTGCACAGTTTTGAAACCTTTGGAACTGGTTAGTTGGAAGAGTTTGGAAAGTTTTGGAGAGTCAGGCTGAAGAAACCTTACAAGCAGATCATGACTCACGATTCTGGCCAGATCTCAGAAACCAGAATGCCAATATGAATACAAGCATGTAAGCCAGGCTCAGGAGGATTCAACTGCAAACAAAGACTCCACTGGCAGTGTTAGACCAAAAGTGCCATGTAATACACTCATAGCTTGAAAGTTTGTCTGCATTTTCCCCATGTCCTAAGACTACAAGATCCTAAGTTTAAGAGCAACGGACCAATTGATCTGAAAGAGGACATTTGGACACTGCCCAATATTCAGGCTATGGTATGAATAAAGCTGATTACTTTTAGCCAGATTTACTGTAAGAATTGGAGCCAAAGTGCAGAGCAGAAAAATTTGAAGAACTTAAATTTTGACCCATAAGAAACTATGTATAAATTGAGAACCAAAGGTGGTGAGGCTGCTGAAGAGATTAGCACCATTCTGAAGCAGTCAAGTCCTATCTATGTACGATAGGAAAAAGATGACTTTAAGGCTTCTCAGAAATTAGCATGACCCTACCCATCACATGCTCAAGTGTGCAAAACTGTCAAACTTCGATTTGAGAAAAATGTCCCTGCAATCCATGCTTGACAAAGGTCCCCTAGATAACTTTTTTCCCTGTGACTCATTTCATTATGTTGAACCACCCAGGTACTGAGAGGCTGAGACAACCATGGTCCAAGGGACCGGCCTTCCATCCGTGCTGACAGCTGACCTTGGCATTGTCCAAATGGTGCTAGTTTTTCTGGCATAGGAAATACAAGTGTTGCAGGGTTTGGAAGGGATCAAGGTAAGGAGCTCCTGACAGAGCAGTTCATGAAGCTGGGAATGAAACCAAAGGTAAAAAGGAGATCTCAGGAATTCAGAGATACTGGAATGTGGGACATCTGCTGCAAAATGCTGCAAGCCATGAGCAGAACCAGCAAAACAGAGAGCTTGTATGCAACAGGCAAGGTCCTGGGTGGAGCCACCCACGCCCTTTGGAATTCCCATCTCACCACCTTGTACTCTGGATTCCATATATGCTGTTGCAGGACTTGATGTTTGTCCTTCTAGATATCACTCCTGTTTTGATCCAATACTTTCTATTCCTCTATTATCCACTTGTGGAATGGGGCTGAGTCCTTGTACATTGGAATTCTGCAACTTGTTTTGTTTTTCCCCAGAGATTCAAGGCTAAGGCTCTGACTTTGACTCTTGAAAAATGTTGAAATTGTTGAGGCTTTGAGGGAAGGATTATTGTGCTTCTGGTTATATGCAGGATGGTTACACTATGCTATGTTGCATTATAAACTGGCTATTGTCTTTATGTTGGTATAAGTATGGCTTAAACATGTGTGTTTGGATGTAAAATTGACAAGAGGTGGGTTGCAATGGTTAAAATGCAGTGTCAACTTGATTGCATTCGGGGTCCACATGGGGATTAGTGTAACACACTTCTGAGTATCTCCGGGGATGTTTCTGTGTAGATCATGTCTGGGCCCTTGTCCCTTCCTCTCTGTTCTTCCCAAGCACCCTTGTTTCCCAGAACCCTTGAACTAAGAAGCTTTGCCCTGCCATGCCCTTCCACCACGGTGCTGCTGCTCTAGAGCCTGCCGATCACAAACTGAAACTTTGATCCAAACTGAACCTCTCCTTATTTAAATTGTGGGCAGTAAGTATTGTGCTGGAAAAAAAAGACTCATACAAGAACTAAGAGACAGAGAAGTTTAGACTACAAAGCTGAAAGGTTAAACCATGGATCTTAACTTCAAGAAGTTCACTTTAATAGCATGTACCTTGCCACACATATGTTTGAGAAGAAGCCATCTCGGGAAATTCGTATGGTTGGATAATAGTACAACATGGCTCAGACCACAATGAGGGCCATGACAACACCAGATGTGTCTAAAGTTCTGTCAGGCTGCCTTTCTGGTTTGAACTCCAGTTCCCACACTGTCGTATTTCACATCTTTCAAATCCAGCTGAATGTGACTGCATTATGAAGTCTCCTTTATCGCCATTACCCTACCTGCTGGATCAATCTTGCACTTGATAGCTGTCTGTGCAAACCTTTACGTCCTATGGCATTCACAGCATTTCATCCTAAGCACCCACTGATTTACTTGGCTCTCTATACTATGTCCCTTCGTGGTGGGGAACCTATCTTCCTTATCTTTTGATTCCTCATGCCTAACACAATAAGTGAAAAATAAAATGTGTCCTATTCAACTGTGTTAATTAGGGTTGGGGATTTATCTCAGCAGGCACAAGTGCCTGCCTGACAAGCGCTAGGTCATGAGTTTGATCCCCAGTACCAGAAAAAAAAACGCAATAGTGTTAATTAAACTATCAAACCATTGTCATGTCTCACACTTCAGCCACTAGGATTGTATATTACTAACTCAATTTTTTTTCTAGGTATCCATGAAAGAATAAATGTAGAAGAGTATTCCTTTTCCTACCTGAAAATTAGAGGGCAAAAAAAAAAATCCAACTTATTTCAACTGTGATAATGATTCTAACACCCTTCTTCACTGGTTGGATCTGTGTGTAACTACTATCCTGTTTGCTGTTGTACAAACTCTTGAAGGCATCGCTCTTTTTTCTTTCCCTTTCTTAGTCACTAATATTCTCAGGCCTGGGCAGTAACTGAAGTGTGATAACTGCTTGTGTCTACTATGTGGAGTACAGGGTGAATACTTAGTCAGACAACTGGGTTTTGTCTTGCCTGCTGCCAGCTTTCCTTAAAACTGGGCAAGCCGTATCCATCTGGTTTCACATTTTTGGCTTTAAAATGATCAAAATAAAGAAAAGTATAGATTGCACTTTCATTAAAGATGTAGACATGTAATACCTCCAAAGCTGTACATCTATGGGTCAGGGTGAGGAGTGTCCCCAGATGACGGTATTCCCACCCAGCTGTCACTGGAAAGTGTCAAGAGGACATTACCAGGAGTAAAGTTGGCATCAATAACTCCTGTGTGATGGCACAGGAGATGGTGGTCTGTTCCTGTGGACATCCTAGACTAGATCTGTGAAGTCTTTTCCAGTTACTAAGATCTCTAAACCTATCATACATGTTTCTAAAATGAGACACAAAAACAGAGTGACAGCAACTAAACTCCAATATGGGATTATTTTGAAGGCTAAGGGAACATATTGCCTGTTTTACCTGTTCCAGACTCTTAGTTTTTCACTTGAAATCACACTACGCTCAGGGAAAAGTGAACATTTCTTACTTCTCTTGTTTGCATTTCATAGGTAAAAGTTACACAAAACCAGAAAAGCCTAGATACCTCAGCCTTTTCCTCATCCTGCTTAAAATGGCAAGCTCAAAAGATCTGCAGCTGGAAAAGCACTGTGGGACTAATGCAAATGCGAACCCCAGACTTCACACTGGGCAGCTTCATGCTCCTGTGGAGTAGGGTTCTTTTTTTCTTTTCAAGCAATGTTGAAAGATTCCATGAGATCTAAGTGTGATGCCAACTGTTTATATTCTATTTGTGTTTTCTCAAAAGACTCAGGACTTGAAGACCCATAATATGTTGAATCACCACAGTCAAAATCTCAGCAGCCACATTTCCAGCTGCTCAGCACTGCAGCTGACATGCAACTCCGAATACAGCAGCAGTCACTGAGTTACCTCCGCAGAGCTCTGGAGATATAACAGCTGCAGTTCTCACCTGCATCTCATGTTCCCAGGAGGGGGGAAAGGGCCACGGAGAAGTGACAAACCAGCCACAAGCTATTGAGCACTAACACCCAGCTGCAGATTCTGCAGACTAAGCAGCATCTGGCATCATCCTTCATACAGAGAACATTGTTCTTATAAAGTGAACAAAGTTCTCTGGGCATCACTAAAAAAAAGTTTTTACATTGAGAAATTTAATGACTGTGTTTTATTTAATGCATGTTCCATTAAAATTCTTATACTTTGTAAATATGGCTCAAAACCAGAATTATACAGCTGTCTTGCAAGAGCCTAGTGTCTTAGTAATGATGTACAGTTGTTACCAGGGCATTGTCAATTTTTTTTAATTGCCTGCGGGGAAACTTGAGGTGCCTTATACATATGTTTCTTGCAATTGACAAGCAATGGATGAAAAGCAAAGAATGTTGTTCTTGGATGTTTGACTGCAGGCACTGAAGAAGTAAAGAACTTTCTCTACCCCACCATGCTGCAGCAGCCTGGCACTGAGGGGTCACTGCAGCATGAGGTCACGTGAGAAGCTGCAGTCCAGACTTCCTAATGAAATTATAAAGACTGAGGAGAATTTCATCTTTTTAGAACTGTGTAGCAAGGCAGCTCTCCTTGAAAGCTCCACAGAGAGAGTAAGATTGCAGTCTAACTCCAAAGAGGTTTAGAGCTGAGAAAAGATTTCCAGGCCCGGGTGGCAAATACGCCTGGGAGTTATTTGGAACTCTAGTGAGCTCAGGAGCTGTAATACAGCAGCCAGCGAACAAGATAGCAAAAGCCTTACAAAGGGACAAGTCCAAGAGACTGGGGAGCATCCAAGAGAAAAGGTACACTTTGAGGACATCTGGACCCAGCAGCTCCAGGAATGGCTAGAGAAGAACTCACTTTAGAGACCTGGTTGTCAGGCGGAAATGCATGTCGGTTCTTCCTGACTGCGCAGTTGTGGTGAACCTTTGAGAGACCAAGAACCCAAACTGTAACCCGAAACCCACCTATTTATCACGAGATGCTAAACCACAATTAAAGTGGATACTGATGTTTTTGTTTAGAAAAAGACAACTGCTACCCAGTGACCAGCTGCTGGAGGGACTTGGCTCACGTGCTGCCAGGGAGGACTCTCTGTGCTCACCACGGCACACACAAGGTTCACCACCACTGACCCCGGGGAAAGGCAGCCAGCGCGCCCCCAGAAGGACGGAGAGCATGGAGACAAAGAGGCTTGGGGACTCGAGAACTTGGAGGAGAGTTAAAGGAGATGAACTATACCTTCCCCTGAAATTTCTGGGACAAAGATGTGTTGGTGTTGATAATGTGTCATAGCCATTTGAAGGGAGGCTGGTGAGGTCTCTTTTCTTATTGAAGTAGGTCTTTCAGCACTAATGCAACTTTAGAAGGTATCTGAATATCGCCGATGAATCCCTTTGCTACTAACATCTAAAAATATACACAAAGAGCACTTGAGGACGATGTCCGCAGAACATGCAATGGCAGAGCAACATCTGGGCAAAATACTTGCTTCTTGCATCCTACGTAAACTGCTGTCCCAAGGCACGTATTCCTACTAACAGAGCTCAAACCGACACTGCACACCATCCTGCAATGGAAAACCCTACTCATGCCCAGGGGTGGGCATCAGGCAAGCTAGGCTTCTCTTTAGAATTCAAAAAGTCTAATACATGAAACGATGCCCGAAGTGTGTATTTATAATTATCTTGGTACAGACAGTTACTCTCAGTACTTGCACTACATGAGAATCATCTAGTCAGATTTGAAAATACAGCTTGTGCTCCCAGAATTCCGTCTGAATAAAGACTTGCATCTGTGTAATTGACGCTCCTAGGGAAATTCTAGCTTGTAGTTGTGTTTGAACACACTGGTACAACTTATTTATTAATTAGTCTCCCACTTAGCAATTTCCTCTGTACTCTGCCATCAGAGGAGTTTTCTCTTCAAATCATGTCAAAGTTTTTCACTGAAAACTTATAATAGCTTCCCCATGGCATGGCAAAATGATTTTAAATTCCAACATGACATTCAAAGGCCTTAGAAACCTACCTTCAATCCCTCTCTCCAGTTTTATATGTTGCCCCACTTCATAAAACTATGGAGTTCAATTTAATAAGTGTGCCACTTTCTCCCAAAAGGCCCATGTATTTCAGTACTCCAGTAACTGTCCCATATCACTCTGCTATGCAAAGTGACCTTCCTCTACTGAATCCATCTGGTCTACCCACCTCTGTGGCCACATTAGTGTTACTTCCCCTTGGAGCTAAGTGACTGTGTTCTGTTTTATCCCTTAATGCCATGTACATACCATAGTCTATGTCATATTTTATTGGAACACTGTCTGGCAGAGACAATGCAAAGTGGCCAGTACATTCTTATTTCATTTTTCTTTTTCTGGACAGTTTTCTTTCTCTGGACACAGTAGCAATAAATTAAGGTTATACGTTGTCTTCTAGTCAATACAGTGTAAACAGAAGCTATGAAAGCTATTTCCAGAGATAGCCCTTGAGAATATTCTTGTGAACTTTTTATTCTTTCTTCTTTTGTCATGAAAACCTCAGATCAATTGTAAAATTCTTAACTTTAGGACTGTGTCTTAGTCATTTTTGCATTTCAGAAACTAATAAAATGTCTACTACATAGTATAGGTGCTTGGTGAACATGTACTAATTTGATAACAAAATGTAGTTAAAACATATAATTTGGAGTTTACAAACCAGACTGAAGGTTGACGACAGGTTGCAAGACAGGACACAGGTCAGTAAATAGAGAATGCAATAGACCAAGAAATAGAAAACTCTATCGAAAAGGTCAGGGTGTCCTTTGGGGAAGCAGCTGACATACAAGGGAGGCCAGCATGGCATTTGTCTTCAGAGCAAGTTAAGGGTCTGTGGAATGTTTTTTAGTGCTGGTGACGTTCAGTTCCTTAATTCCTAATTCTTCTTATGTTTTCAGAATCTATTTTTACCTACTATCTGCTTGGATTCAGGAGACAATACGGAGATAGAGGGAACAGGTATTATAATTTTATTTCAATTAGGTACTTGCTCAATTAGGTACTTGACATCAGTTAGGTACTTGACGCTAGGTACTTGCTCAAGGTCTCACTCTAAGTAATGACAGAATTGTGGTCCTATTTTCTTAATTAGAAATGCATATCCTTTTCCCACTAGGTAGTAGGCTGTCTGTCCTAACGCACCTCGTCATGATTTGGACCTGTCATCCACGTTGCATGTGGGTTTCTCAATCAAGAGTAAAAGATCAGAAAGGGGTTTACCAGCATTTACATGTTACACTGCTTAGTCAACTCCAGGGGCTCTTACTCTTCTTGCACATCTGATGCCAGTGTAAATGGCCACATAGGTAAAGATCCTTATCTCATAAAAAACCTTGAGCAGCAGACACAAGACAAGAAATAACTATAGCTTCACAAACTCCTTGGCACAGGGCATCAAAAATAATTGTGTTTATAGGAGAACTTTGGCAAGCCTGTCAGATGAAGAAGGCAAAGTGAAATCTGTGTGAGGCTAGCTTTACCGTGTAGAAGGTAGGCGGGCCTGAGCAGCATCACCAACAGGTCCTTGGTGAAGTGACATCACATTAAAGACGAGTGAGACAAATCATGTGTTCCACACCTTCATCCCACAAGTGAACTTAGTGAGAAGCTGCTTCCAGAGGCTGAAGGAATAGGACCAGCTCGGGCCCTAATGGGCCTATCTTCCCACCAAGGCAGCCTTTTGCTCATCATTACCCAAATGTAGAAGATGTTTTAATTCCGCATTGCCTCAGCATCATTTTTATTTAACTTCTTCATCCCACGAGCACAGCTCAGTCTCCCTTTACTGTTGCCAGTTCTACGTCACACTCAGATGGCTGGAGGTGGCGGCCAGTTAGGAATGTAGAGGCATATCTTCTCCCCAGCAGGCTGGGCCCTCAGTTTTCCAGCCGCTTTCTCTAAGGAGCCATTCACTGGGACTTAAAGGGAGCCACGTGTGTTGCCTTGTGCTGCCTGCCACACACCTGGCTCGTGCTTCCTGCCTCGCGTGCTCTAGATGGAGGATTGCTCTCCTGACAGACTCCACCCTTACTCAGGCTCCGAGTTATATATTAAGCTAGCTTCCTTCTGGGGTGGGTTATTGGATTTGTACTTTAAACTGAAGAACCGGGGACTTCCATGGGTCACGCTTTTCCCAGGACTCTGGAAGAACATGAAGTTGGGTTCCTCGCACCACTGCAATAGTCAAGCAGATGCAAACTGAACATGGGGAGACAACAAACAGAAGGGCACCAGCCGTGACAGACACTTTCCCCAACTGAGGGATGCCTGCTTGCAGGAAGACAATTAAGCAAGAAACCATCCACCAGGTAAAAGAAGTGTTTGGTGAAGGGCGCAATGTAAACACCAATATTCAGTTTCCCTGTATGTCCCAGTAGGGAAGGCTTCCGGGTGGCTCTGACCCTGGAACTGCAATTTAGCTGACAACTCTCAAAACACAATTTCAGCAGAGATGACTTTGCATTCCAAGTGATTTTGTTCTTTGCTTGCCAGAACTGCTTGTACTTTCATTTAGTTCCTAATGCATTAAATTCAAATACTGTAATAGTGAAGCTGCCTGCTGTAAAAACTGCCTAGGTCTTCAAATTCTTATAGAATTTAGTAGGTGACACAGCATTGTAATAACATTAGCTGCCATGTATTAAAATATTATGTCCCAAATAAATTATAACCACTTGCAAGTTGGGTGTTATCTCTGTATACTCTTTGGCATTAAAAAATGTGATTCCCTAAAAGGCGGCTGAGGGAAGGGTAGAATTCAAAGACTTCACTTTTCCAAGAGAAGAAGAACAGCAGCAACAATAACAAAAAGAAATGCAGTGGTCTGAGAAAAAGAATGAGATTCCCCCCAATTGTGCAATTTTAAGCACCTATTATAGGCAAGTGAGACTTGACTCACTACCAGATCATCCCAGCTGCTTCTCTAATCCACCCACTGACTGTTGAGGTAGTTTACTGCATTTGTACCTTACAAATTCCAAAGAAGTGGCTTACAAGTCAATTTTTGTGACTTTCCACTCATAAATTTGAGATTGGCTCTGCACATGACTAGTATGCATTCCTTTCTGCTTTAATGAGGATGGAAGAGAAGGATCATCACATGAAAACTTCTCTGAATTAGGAAGTTTAAAGGTTCCATGGACATTTATCGCTCACTTGAAGCTAATATTTTTTTGCTAAGGCCTACAAAATGATGCTTTTATTGAAGAGCATTACCATAGGTAGGTAGCATTTCCATGAACTATGCTTTCTTTAGCAAGCACTTTCCTACAAAGTCTGATGGAGTAAGCCTTTGGTTCTTGCTCTTGGCTTTAGAGAAAAACATGGCACAAATATCTCCTTCACCTTAGACTACACAGGAAATATGACGACCTTGCTTGGCCCAGCGAATTCTGCCATGCTGTGAAGAACAGTGGCCTAAAGGAGTCTCAGCTGCAGTGAGGCACCTAATGGTGCAGAGCTGGAGGAGTAGGGAAAGGAGAGACCACAGAAGGCTTATTTCCCGGCTGCCAGTGTAACACTAATAAAGTTAATCATGAATGTCTATGGAATTCCTGTGACATGATCTGTATAGTGCATTGGAAAAGGTAGAAACCATGTCACTGTGCACCAAGCAAGTGGAGCAAACCTCTGACTTCTGACAATGAATTTATGCTTTGAAATGAGTGGGAATTTGTTGTCCTAAAGGTTGAATTCATTTCTCATGTGACTTTCGAAGTGTGAGCATTTTTCTGAGCTGAATGATGCTAGTTAAAGTTTTTCTTTCTTTTTCTTCCTCTTTCTTTCACTTGTGTCTTATGCAAGCCAACTATTTCATCTGGTTTTCAGTTAAACAAAAACAAACCAGGAGAAATGTGCTGAGGTGTCCAGCATTTTCCACGGAATGTTCTGCATAGATTCCATCTTACACACTGCCTTCACAGCTGAGCTTCTATGTAAGTGCAACTCTGCCATGCCTGGTTTGAGGACCGGATTCGCCAACCAAATCTCAGTTCAGATTTTTCTTAATTGAATTATCAAGAAATAGACACAAAATAAATCTTGTCATTTTTTGCCTTTAAGTGCTCATTTTGCATTGTTGTGTTTTACTATAATTTGCAAACATTTTTGTCTTTGTGATATATACAAGCACACAATTTCTATCAACCATTCTGCTTGAAACACCGGATTTAAACATACAAGTTAGAAGACAATGGTAAGAAATAGGGTAATGAGTAAGAGTAATAGGGGAAAACAGATCCACTTATTTGGAGCATGAGGGTATGATAGAAAAAAGTGTTGAAAGAATTTGGCAAAGCACAGCTGAGACATAAAAAGAGAACTGACTTCAGATTTTAGCAATAAACCTGAGCAAGTAGAAATGTGAACTGAAATGGGCAGCGTGTATATTGTAGGACTTTAAGATGAGGGGTGAAATTATTAAAATGATGTTCAACCAAGCAACAAGTTTCCATGAAGCATGAATCATGTGATAACAAAGGCACAGAAGGTCATATTGAATTTATAATGCAGTGGCAGCAAACGAGGCTTCCATATGCATCCCAGCGTGTGAACCAGATGATCTTAAACCATGAAACTATGCATTAAGGGCTGTAGGAGAATTAGACATCACAGAGAGAAACTTATCTGGCTGGTACATGGGGAATAAGTTAAAATAGAGATTGAACACTGGCTGCTTTATCTAGTGAAGTAAAAAGGTCATAAATTAAGAGGGCAGTTTTGGAAAAGGAGAGAAAGAGCAAGTAGACTGAGACACAAGGAGAAAAGTCATGATTTAAAGATGAATTGGACATGGGTACAAACAAGGAAAAGAATAACAAGAGACTTGATGAAAGTAAGCCTCATGAAAATCAGTGAAATGTATGTCATGAGATAAGGAGCAAGTCCTAGAAATCCAGAAAGTAGGGTTTAGATCATCACCAGTCTATCTCATCTGAAGAACCATGCAGCTGTCCAGAGAGATGATCTGGAGGGTTTGTTGGCAAAGTGCACCACAGAAGGGCTCTACAGTGCCCTAAGTCTGTATAATCTGCATCTAGCCATCAGTGCAGGCGGTAAGTGCTTCCAGAACTCAGAGTTAAGAAAAGTCACTAGGGATCAGGAAAATCATAAACACCTAGGAAGACATGGGACTACACTTGGCTTCAAGAATGAGTATGGTTTGATCAAAAGGGGATTGGGAAAACATTTCCAAATTATATGAGGAATTCCATGAACAGTGGTTCAGGCAAAATACATGAACTATGTAGCTTTCTGGCAAATCTGTATATCACGTTTTCAGGTAGAAATCATCTTAGAAGCAGAGGCATTCAGATAACTGGGTTACTTTGCATTATGGGTTGGATACTTTTCTTTCCCCAGAATTCATACAGTGAAGTTCTAACGCCCTTGTGACTGTATTTGCAGAAGGGGATTCTAAGGAAGTAATTAAGATTGAATGATGTTACAAAGATTGGTCCTTGATACAATAATAGTAATCCGTAAAAGGAGACAACCACAGTGCCCACTACCCGCACCTTACCCCCACCATTAGGAAAAGCCCTGTGAGAACATGACAAAAATAGCTGTCTAAAACATTAGGGCTCTGCCCAGCACAAACCCTGATACCTCCTTGATTTTGGCTTTCTCGACCTTCACTATTGTTCAGAAATAAATTTGTATCACTTAAGCTACCTAATCCATAATATTTTGCTATCATGGCCCACTCAAACTACAAGACAGGTTTTGTCACCAGGTTAATGATGATTAACAGGAACTTAGCAATAGATGAACCATGGGATATTTTTAGAGGTGTGAAGTAATGAACGCTTTGTTGGAAAAGATCAGTTAGAAAGTCAGTTCAAAGGAATATGCCGATGGTGGAAAGGAAAACAGTGAAACTTGTCGCCTGCAGACTACGGTTCCAATGATGATCTGGCAAGTGTGTTTAACTCTGAGTGTTCCTCAATTAACAGTATACAGTGTGAATCCACTGGTGTCTGGGGAGAGGCGTCTGGCACGAAGGCCAGCAAGGGTGAGGTGAGCTATCGGAGGTTGACCGGAAGAGGAGAGTCTTGAATTATGAATGTTTTTACACAAGCCACTGCAATAATCTATGTGCAATTCTGTATGACTGTTTCATAAGGGAGAAAGAGACAGATGGGAAAGATGTTCTGAAAGGAAAAGCGACAGCACTTGGCAGGCTGTTGACTCACACAGGGGAGATAAAGATGAAGCTCAGGTGGTTACAAGGGCTGTGTGGGAATGCTATGGTGTATTTCAGAAATCAGAGTGTGCAAGAGAGCTGAGATGTACTGAGTTTACCTTTAGGCTGAATCCAGGCAGATGTGGAAGAAAGTGGAAATAGCATCATTTTCCATATTTCTACATTCAGTTTAACCTCTATTTGATTTTTTTTGAACAGCAACCCTTTTGTCTCCCACCATCAGGGCTTAGGATCCATTATTGCTCTTCCTAAAGTGGCGAGAACAGCTGAAGGCAGAGCAGAGAGAAATGTACACAAGGCTGGCAGAAATCATTCTGCACTCCCGGAAAAAGGCCACTGCAGTTGTTCTGCATGACCTTTGGTAACAGTTGCTCTGCCGTCCAGAAATCAAGATTGATTTTCCACATCAGTATAGCAGAAGCCAATTGCCCAAGAGTGGAGATTGATGGGCTATCAAAATGCAACAGCTTTCGTGGAGAGTCTGCAGCAGTGTCACAGGTGGCAGATGGGATGGGTTCTATTTTCCTGCCCAAAGGTGACAGTGCAAATGTGTTCCCTTTGTGGACATTGTAAAGCAATAATAAAACACAGTGTTCATACGGTAGCTTCCTGCCCAAGAGTTCGTAGCATTTCTAACAGTGTTCCTTTGCTCTGTGCCTTTGGTCTAGACCCTTCCTATAAAGACTCAAAAAAAGAAAAAAAAGTAGCAGTCTTATCCCTTTCCATGACTGACTTGAGGGGCACGTCAAAGCCTTACAGAGTGACACTGAGTAGACTGCATTTTCGTAACCAATATGGCAAAAATGGAACTTTAAAAGTTAGATTTTTTTCCTTTAGTCATAAATAATTTCTCCAAACTTTCCTCTGAGCACACCACTAATATCACTTCCTCTCCTCAGCTCAAAAGAAATGACAGACTATGCAGATACAGGACCCAGGAAACAGACTGCTGGAAGCAATCCAGCAGGTGGGGAGATCTGCATTATCTCTCTGAGCACCTCCTCCCTGGAACTGAAGATGGCTGCAAACGATAAAACAAGTAAAAAATGCACACTCTCTCTCTGTGCTCCTCTTCCCTCTGTTCTTTACCCTAAAGGACTGTTACCCACCTGTACAAGATAAGATGGTAATTTGAGACATTTCCTTACAGCTAGCTTTGAATACTTTTTTCTTTTTAGCAAACATATGACCTCATTTGAACTAGTCAGTGGCAAGCAAATGAACTTGAATACATCAACCTAAGAGGCTAGTGATAGTTTTAAGCACATATTGTTTGTTCTTCATGTATACGTATATAGAGTTTATAATGATTGGAAACATCCCAGTCTGAAGAGTGATCCGTAGTTCACAAATTCCATTCCCATACATAATAATCATAGAGTTCAAGGGGAGCCCTTGGCACCCAAATCCTCCCTGAAATTCTACCGCAAAGAACCAGACATACAAGGGACAATCACCAAATGGAAAGCAAAATATCATTTTATAAACAAAATCAGCGCCTGCCGGAGCATATGATCAAAACCAGGGAGCCTGGAGATACCTGTTCCTTGAATTAGGATATTTGCATTGCAGATTCTATCCTGCTTTGCAGGTCCACAGGGAAGTGAAGGAATGGAGGTAGCTCTCACTGGGTTCTCCAGAAAAATTACAGGTTTCAATTTTCTTTAAGGCATTTATTTGAATTGCCATAATGAGTTTGTTTTAAATATAATTTTCGACTTTAATATTTTTGAACGGCCACAGCATTTTGAATATTAACGTAATGCTCTGTCTTCTTTGAACTGAGAAGTAAGATCCACTAGCTCCTTCTCCATGACCTCACAAGGAATGCAGCTAGGAAAAGGCAGAGTTGAGACGGGGGTGGCTGACTGTGGAGTGGAAATTAGCAAGGCAAATTATAATACCCTAAGGAACAAAATAAATGGTTTAACCTAGGCTAAAATCTCCATTTGAGAGTTCTGATCTGGTGCAATTCCAAACAAGCACGAAGCACGCAATGCAGCAGGTTTTAGCCTGGAGAATCTGAAGAATCCAGCCTGCCAGGGAGGGAAGCAGGGACAACCAGCTTAACCCAAGGGCCACTTTTACCACTTGGTAAGCGATGCGGTGTGCACTCAAGGATGAGAACTGCTACAGGAGAACTTTGGTTTTTGTCTTCTTACCATGTCATTCTCATGCCGAAAGACTGTAAATGGGCTTCAGTTGTCTCTACATCCTAACTGGTAAAAGCAATGGCCTCTCACAAACAGGTGCATCAAACAGCCGTCCCAGGCTTTCCCCTGGCCTGTGGTCACACTGCTGACTGATGGGACGAAATGGCCTGTGGCGCACCTGAATCTCTGGGTGTGTGGTTTCTTCTAATAGGATTGTTTTCTTATCCTCCTTCATTTTCCTAGAAAACAAACCTACACTTCCTACTACTGCTTAAAAACTAAAACACATGTATCACACTGAGTTTTCTTAACTATCCCAAGCAAAAGTGAGCACTGTTCTCCACCGCTGTGATGGTCACTTTTGCCAGTTTGACAAAGGCTTTCCTAGCAGGTGTTGCTGGCATCTAGCTGCCGCTTTTCCGCCTGAAAGCACTTGTGGGTGTGACTGGCAGCTGTAGTCAGCAGACCGAGCCCATTAGATTACCCTGTGTAGCGTGCATGGGCCTTATTCATAAGCTGAAGGCATCAGGAGCAGCGGCTGAGGTTTTCTTGAAGAAGAAATCCTGCCTCAAGACTGCAGTGTAGAAGGCCCGCCTGAGTTTCCAGCTTGCTGTTGCGCCTTACAAGTTTCAGGCTTGTTAGCCTCCACACACACGAGAGCCCCTCTCTTTACCGCGTGTACCTGTAATCTCTGATCTGGGTCTGGGTCCCTCAGTTAGAAGAAGAGAGCTATTACACCAGAGGCTTTGGAGTACTGCTTCTCAGTGTTCCACATAAAAGTGCCCCTTGAACAAGGTGGACTTCAGAGCACTGTCATTGTTTCCACTGTTCCTCATAAATACAGGCTGACAGGCTGAACTTACCTTGGATTGTGAACCCAGAGTGGCGACTTGCTATTTAACCTTTTATTTGGAATGTGGGTCATTTCAGAATGAAAGGTCTGTACTTCCCAAGTAGCATTTTAATCAGAGGTGAGTGTGAAATGAATGTGAATTCCATTTCTTTGAAAATGCAGCTGCTGTGCACAACAATATCTTATGCTGGCTGGTACTTCATATCGTATGAAGCCTCTTCACATACAAGAGTAAAGGTCTTTTTTCTTTAGTGCTGACAACAAACCTGGGAGGTGGTTTCTAATGTCAAATTGCAAAGGCAGTTCAGAGAAGGGGAATGTTCAAGGTCACAAAGCCAAATATGTAGGTATACGCGGGTGTACGTGCATAACAGCTGCGAATTCTCAGGTGCTTGGTTCGGGCCAACACTCAGGTACTCTGCGTGAAACAGGCACATGAAATGAGCACTAGAGTTACTCTCATTCTACATCTGCAGAAATTAAAGTTTAAATAAGGTAACACAGCTAGTCACACAGCTAGTTAAGTGGTAGGGCCAGATTTTAATACTAGCTCCATCTGAATCCAGAGGACACAGTTCATCTGCTACCACTTACTGCTTTTGTAGCTACAAAGAGGTCTGTGTGCTCACAAATGTTTATAGGCTCATATAGATGTTTCATGTTTCAAAAAGCAATAAAATGGTTCATATTGCAAGTTGGAAACATAGTCAAAAGTCAAATGAAAGCATTATCTGTTAGTTATACTATGCCTGCCTTCCAGTTTTCAGTTAGCTCTGGCAATGGGGCCCAGGGAAAACATAGGTCACTGAAATCCAAAAATAAACCCTGAAACATATTTTATGCAATGTCTTGTGTTAAAATCTGCTGCCAAAACTGTTTAGCAGTCAGTGTGATGTGTGTGCAGGGACTTCATTTCACTTCTCTGTTCTTCCTGGCACAGAGTTTGAACCGGCTCTTGAACCGCCAAGGCAGGAAACAGGAGGGATGATGGAGGGGTGGATGCTGAGGGAGACAAGAGGTTTAATGACACCTATAAGACACTTAATAACTGTGCATTTAGAGCTGGGATGTGTCTCTGTGGTACAGTGATTTTCTGGCATATGCAAGTGCTTGGGTTTAAACTGCAAGAGGGAGTAGGGAGAGAAGTGCAGAGGAGGAGACAGGAGGGGGAAAAGGGAGAGCAGAAGAGACAGACAGACAGACACTGAGGTTAACTGGTTTTATTGTATAATTTTTTTGAAATGCTCTAAGAGTAAGGGAAGGCATGGATGTGAATGAATAGCTCTCTGATTCAGTTAATCTGGAACAGAATCTGCACTGTATACATGGGATGCACATTTCATGAGTAGATGATTGACTGAAGGATCAGAAGTTGTCTTACCTCCAATGAACTTTTGCACATATACTGTACCTGTCTTAAATGAGTGATCCGTGGAACCTCTCTTGTCCAGTTACCCAAAAGAGAGTTAATGAACAGTAACTATGTGAGGGCAGCTCTGTCATCTTTTGATAGTTTAGTATGGTATCTAATCCTCCATCCCTCTTAGCTCCTGATATCCTTAGTAATCCCACATGAAGTCCAGTCTTGAAGTAAATAACTTTCTTGCCAAAGGAAAGACTCTGCAGTTTAGTCCAATCAAACCTGCTCTTCTGTAACTGTGAATGATTTAGGGTCACAGCTGGGTGAGTTCTGCACAGCAGCAGCAGATCACATTGTGTCTTTCCATATTTTTGCTATAGTGTCTGTTGCCAACTTCCAGAGCATACTTGGTATCTGCATTCGTTAGCGTTCTGGGTTTTCAGTTTCTAGGTTCTGTGAATCCTAGTTACCTTCCAATACATTCTCTTTTGGGCTTAGAGACCTACAGATTGCAACCAAGAACAATGACTGATATAAATCATGTGAGTCTTTTAAATAAGCAGTAAAAAATGGCCATGTATTGTGTTAAAATTCACAACATAGAAACCAGAGACCAGTGTTACTTGTTTTTCCTGCTACTACAGCTCTACCAAACGTAGTCTACTGAACAAACACAGCACTGAAATCGCCATGCAATTTACTCACGTGGAAATGTCAGGTCAGCTTTGAAGTCTAAGAGCATGATTTCCGTTGCTAGAAAACTATTCTGCTTATTGGCTCAGAAATTAAAAAATGTTTATTTGCAATTGAAATTAGAAAAAAATTAACATAAAAGGCTTTCCAGCTCAGTGATGATCTCCCACAAACAGTTCCTTTCAGGTTTAATTAGTGAATTGAGTTAGGGCAAGCGCCAGTATAAGGTTTGCATGAGCAAGTGCTCCCACTGGTTCCCTGGGACCTACATAAACAGGCAGCCAGTATTAGCAAAATCCTTCTCTTCATACTGACAATACTTCCATAGGCCACCAGGGAGCCAGGTAATTGTAACAATGTTTCTAAGTTAAACTGCAATCATCACTGCTGCAAATCAGAAGAAATCAGAAAGACATCTTCAATTCTTTAGAATTAGGTATGCTACAGTACAGAAGAAGGAAAGATAGAGTATTAAGATTACAACCAAATTGTTACCACCAGATTTAGTCTCATTATCCGTTAATGAAATTGAAAGCCGTTGTGCGCACCTCCTTCCGTCTACTTCCCTGAGAACCTCCCGGTCCGTATGTTTGGATCATCACACTAAGAAAACTAGAGTAGTTCCTGTACATTGTTCCGTGTGTGGCTGCACCAAGGTGATAGTGGAAGAGGAAGGTTGGGTGTGAAAGTTCAAAGCAGAAAGGAGATCCAAGACACAGATCCATATCAGTAATTGATTTATTGACTGAGCTTCACATCCACCATTAACTGCTTCTGTGATAATGAAGACTGGAATCCTTTAGTGAGCGTCTCCTTTTTGCAAAGAACACAAGTTAAACATTGCCAGTGAAGGGGGTCTGGGGTAAGGAGCTGCTGCAAAGGAGGAGCTTCGTTTTCTGGTCCTGAAGTGTTGTTTGGTGTCTTTCTGCTCTTACCACATAACTCCCAGTGAAGCATGTGAGGGGACAACTTTAGTGACTCTATTCTGCAGCTACTTCACTGGAATGCTCAGCTGCTCGGCCAGTTTGCAGCCCAGCTCTAATCCTAGCCAGGTGGCCACCTTGCCATGGCCATCTGACTGTAGAGAGCATGCGCCTCAGGTTTCATGTGACGAGCCCCTTTTGTCTCAGCCAACCACATGGCAGAAGTTTTCTCCTGCTGGTCAGATACTGCACAGCTGTGGAAGTTTTCACTTTGAGTAACCTCAAAGCGTGCCCCTAACATGTCCTACATCCGAGGTTAGGAAACTGCCTCCCTCCCAAACTTGATACTTCTTCAGGCACTCTTCCTCAATCCTAGGGAACTCTTTAGCATTCTTTTGATATATTTATGGATTTTCATAATTACTCCACTTTTGGAGCAAATAACACTTTATGCTAAGCTTTCCTTAGCTATTTCTGTTTCCCACCTGGAAACCAGCTGATAAAGATCACTCCTTGGGAATAGTTCTTCAAAGAAAGATTTTGGGAGTCAATCTGATTATGATCTTAGGTAGAAATAGAATGTTGAGCCCCTTGATTATGGACAATAGGAGGCTAGTAATCTATGATATATGATGACATTATAATTAATCAAATCATAACCTGTAATTCATTGTGCTGAAACACCTCAGAATTCCAAGTGGTTAATACACTTGACACAACAGAAATAATGTCTACCAACACTATGATTTGGGATTCATTTTTGTACGTTCATGTGTGTAATGCACTTGAATAGCTACAGAGAGAAAGTGACATGCTCAGGTCCTTTAACTTTTGCCTTAAGTCATTGTCTCATAGCTAGGGATTTCTACAACAACCTTGTGAAGTCTTCTTGTTGAAAATAAAAAATAGTCATTTAATTGTATGGGTTGCTATATTACAGCATTACATTCAAAGTCTCACCAACTTTCTTGTATGAAATGTAGGACATTGATTAGGAAAAAATAAAATCATGAAATTTAGAATGGTGACATCTGGTAGGACCCAGATGAAGCTGACAATCTTTAATCCCCGTGTCATGCTGCTCCTTCCTTGTCACAAGAATTAGATTCCTCTCTGATGTCTAATAAGATAACTTACCTTGCTCAAAAATTCCACTGTAATCTTACCTGGGGTATGAATCTTGAAAATGAATACTCATTCCCCTCAAGACAAACCACAACCATACTTTGTTACCACTATTTCCATAATGTCTATAACCTAAGATAAAACAGCTTATATACTTAAAGAATTGTAAGACTTTGCTATCGGACATGTGCAGAAACTCATAAAATACACACATATGGGAATTCTAAGAGTATTAGACCAAGTTGCAACACTTAGACAAACAAAAGAAATCAAGGTACAAATGTTTACCACCAAAGGCAGCAGAGATGTTCCAGTAAATTAAAATTCTTTGATTCCTCCAGGGATGTTTATCAGGAGTTCATCGATTATGATACAACAAGGAATTAGATAGATTGGTAACCTACCAGAGTGCTTTATGTTGAATATAATGAATTCTAGATCTGGAGGAGGAAAAGGAAATGCACCTCACTTTTACCACCTCTCACTGTTTCACCAACCTCTCACTGTTCCAGAGCTTAGTCCATTCAGAGACCTGAGATTTTGATGGAAGGAGAGGCCAAGTAACCTTGAGAATCAAACTTGTTTCAGATGCTTACAATAGACACAACCCTTTGACAGTTTACTAGAATCAAAATGAACTGGGGAGCAGTAGCTTTGTAGACCTATAGGGTTAATAAATACCTTAGTCACTTTCCCATCACTGGCACAATGCCCAACACCCACCACTTAAAGTTGGGAGGTTATTTTGGAATTTATTTTGATTTAACTTGGCTCACAGCTTCAGCCCATGGTCAGTTGGCTCCAAGGGAGAAACAGGATGGCAGAAGGGCACAACAGAGAAAAGGGTGCTCAACCCATGATGGCCAGGAAATGGTGGAGGGAGAGACGGGGTAGGAAATACACTACCATAGCCAGTGATCTAACTCTAATCAAGCCCCACTTCCCAACAGAAAATCATCTATGAACTCAACAGGGCACTGGTCTACTAACGAGTGTCGTGTCCATATGACCAGTCACCTTTGGAATGCATGAGAACTTAGGGGGACATTTTGGATTGAAATCACAACTTGAATAATAATTCTGATGACATTAAATCCTGGAGTCCCAAAATGCCACTTCAGCCGGATAGTCAAAGTGGGACATATGGTAGTCAAATGGTAGATGGAGCCTCACATGGAGGTTCCAAATATGACTCAGAGAGGGCTCAGCATTCTGGTCATAATCATTACAGCAGGAATGGCTAAGTGAAAGGCCCTGAAACAGCCTTCTACCATCAAGGTAGTAAACTGGAAACAGTATCTCATCTCTAGAAAATTTGTAGAACTTAAAGCTACCATCAAAGGTTCAAAAAGCAGCTGCGATGTTGATACTTACCACATTTCTGCTTAACTCACTAGTCATGCCTATGAAACCCAATAGATTGTGTACAAGGACCATCGACTTGTAAACTTAGTCAGATTCTGGCTCCTGCTACCGTTCTAGTTGAATTATCCTTACTGGAAAAAAACAAAACCAACATAAACTCCGAAACATGGTGTGGAGTTGTTGACCAAGGCAATGCTATTTTCTCCACACCAACTTTTAAAGAATATGAGATTAACTAAACTTAGCTTTCACCTTCAAGGGCGAAGCGTGCATGTGGGGAGCTGCCGAACTGCGGCTGAGCTGGAGGTTGGCAAACTCCTTGGGGCTGAAGCAAGGCCAGGCCTTAACACGCAGAGCTCCAGAAACAAGCCGTGTAGACAAGCTGTTGGGATTAGCAAGGCCAGTCCAGCAGGGGTCTGGACTGAGTCTTCTTCCCTGTTAACTACAGCACAGGGAGCTCTGAGGATGTTCTGCTTTCAGGGTTCTCAGTAAAACACTGAGACTTTGGGCTTTCCACCCATCGTGTGCCCCCCCACCCTGCCCTTTTACAGAGTTAGTAGAGACTCAGTGTCTGAACAGGGGACAGCAAGTGGCTGTTGGATCTGAAAGTGCTCCTGAGCCAAGGATTGCCTGTTATTTAATGGAGGATTACTACAACCACAATAAAGTGGCATATCAAAGACTGACTCATCAGGGCTTTAGAGCAGGAGTAACACATTCGCTCAGATTCCTTCAACTCCAGAACGTCGTACACTGCCTTTCTCCTTCAGTCAGTGCCTGTGGTCCTGAACGTATTTCTTCTATCTCACTGACTGAAGAGAAGAACATCAAGCCCCATGAGCCCGAGTGTATGGTGGCACCCACAGAAAGACAGTAGCCATACTTAAGTGTGACTCTAAATGACAGTGCTGAAGACAAATTCACCCAGCGGGAAGAACTTTGAATAGTACCTTTGATAGCCCACTATGTCTGAAGTGATAAATGAGTAGAATTACTCATATACTAACATCTAAGAAGTCAGTAAATTTGGCTGGATGGTTAGGGATTTGAAAGGTACAATATTGATCTGGGGAAGAGCTAAGGAATAGCATGGGTTGGGAAGGTAGTTGGGTTTCTTGTGAATTTCCAACTAAAGGAATCCACTGCAGAGAACAAGGAGAATAAAATAAAATTTTAATGATGTTAGACTCTTCAGCCTTACCAGTGCTTGCTAAATGAGCCAGTGAACACAATGACCATGGTGGCAAGAATGGAGGAGCTTCATAAGGTAGATTTGCCTTTACTAAGACTGTCCTGGCTAATGTCACTATCTAAATTGCCAGCAGTGAAGACTACAATTGAGCCTCCAACATGGCATCATTGCCCAGGGTGCCCAAGCAGCTCTCGGGTAGCAGAGAGATTGGATTTTATCTGTTATATCATGGAGAGACAAAAGTATGAACTTATGAAATGAACTTATGGAATGAATGATACTGTTAACTTGTTTTCTCTTTCCTTCTGTCACCATCACAGCCCATGGACTTGGAGAATGCTTTACCCAACTGTCATGAAATTGTGCACAGCACTGAAGCTGATAGAAGAACTCATTTCACAGTGAAGTAAGTACAGCAATGGGCTTGTGCCTGTGTCATCTGCACAGCCCGTCACCTGGAAGCAGGTGGGCTCACTGAAGGGTGGAGTTGCTTATGGACAACTCCATTACTGTACGAGCTGAAAAAACACTCTAAACTGATGGTGTTTCTTTTATAAATTGCATACAGTATATGCTAGTCCTCCGTGGACACCAGACATGGTTCCATACAACAAGTGGAAGGGTGCTGACGGTCATCGTTATACTTCATAACCAACCCGGTCTGCTTCCCTGTGAGTCCGGATGTCTTAGGATCTGAGCACAGGAATACTTCTGCTCACTGGGTCACTGAACTGGAAGATGAGGCTTCTGCTTGGCTGTTTTTGGCCTCTTTGTACCACTTGAAAGATACAAACAAAAAACATAAAGGAACTACCCTACTTGTTAGAGTTACTAATCTGGAATATTAAGAGGAATTTGAGTTACTGCTGCACAGTGAGGTCAAGGAGGATTTTGCCTGGAACACGCCCTTCATCCGCAGGGAACTGCCTAGAGATCGGCATCTGGGCCAGGTGTGTTTGGGCCCGTAGCCCCGCCCTTCACGCCCAGGAAGTCTCCCAGAAAGCAGCATCTCAGGCTGTCTCTTTGGGACCTGAAACTCCCGGACCTTAGAGTGGCCTGAGCTGTTTGGATCCAAAGTCTGCACAGACCTGCATTTCGGCCTGTCTCTTTGGGACCCGAAACTCTTGGACC
>PVJX010006962.1:0-74042 GCA_004027295.1 Dolichotis patagonum
AGCTTTCCCTATTTGCATATTTATTTCATTTGATATCATTTCAGACATTTCAGGTGTATGGCTTCTTTTTTCTTCTATGTACACAGCTTCTAAGCTTTCTTGGGGAGGGCTAGGGCTTTGAGCCTGCCTTTTGGTCTTTCCTTTTGTCATTTTTCTGTATTTCCTTACTTTGAGCCGTGTTCCAAAGCTTTCTCTGCTTGTGTGGCAAATTACCTCTTACACCCTCAGTTTGTGGAGGGGCAGTGGCTCCCCCACAGGCTCCTGGCTTCCTCACAGGGTCCTAACTCCCCTCTGTGCGCTCCTAGCTCCCTAAGTTGTAAGGCGAATGCTGGGTGTGGCCACCCCGGAGCCTGTGGAATCTCAGGCAGGCCAGGCCACCATGCTTTGTCCCAGGCAGGTCTCCAGGAGGTTCCCTGAGAGTGAAGGGCCTACAGGTCCCAAAGAGTCAGGCCAGAATGTTGGTTTCTGAAAAGTTCCCGGTCCCAAACAGACTTGGCCAAGATGCCAGTCTTCACAATATTCCCAATCCAAACAGCCCGGGCCACTCTGCAGGTCCAAGAGTTTCAGGTCCAAAGAGACAGTCCGTGATGCTGCTTTCTGGGATACTTCCTGGGGGTGAAGGGTGGGGCTACGGGCCCAAACAGACCTGGCCCAGATGCCGGTCTCCAGGCAGTTCCCTGTGGAAGAAGGGCGGGCCTACCAGTCCCAAACAGTCGTGCCGAGATGCAGGTCTGCGCAGACTTTTGATCCAAACAGCCCAGGCCACTCTACGGGTCTGAGACTTTCGGTTCCCAAAGAGACAGGCCAAGATGCTGCTTTCTGGGAGACTTCCTGGGGGTGAAGGGCGGGGCTATGGGCCCAAACAGACCCAGCCCAGATGCCGATCTCCAGGCAGTTCCCTGCAGATGAAGGGCATACTTACCAGTCCCAAAGAGTCACACCGAGATGCAGGTCTGCGCAGACTTTCGATCCAAGCAGCCCAGGCCACTCTACGGGTCCGAGAGTTTTGGGTCCCAAAGAGACAGGCCGAGATGCTGCTTTCTGGGAGACTTCCTGGGGGTGAAGGGCCTGTTCATGAATTCTTTACCTACCCCTATCTTCAAGATTTTTACCTACTTTGTCTTCCCACAGATTTAGTGTTTCTGTTTTAATATTTAGATCTTTGATCCACTTAGATCTTAGTTTAGTACATGGTGATAGGAATGGGTCTAGTTTTAGTCTTCTGCATATGGATAGCCAATTTTTCCAGCAACATTTTTTGAAGAGACTGTCATTCTTCCAGTGAACATGTTTGGCCCCTTTATCAAAGATAAGGTGGTTGAGTGTGTTTGTGGTTGTGGTTGTATCTTCCAATCTATTCCATTGATCTTCAGATCTGTTTTTATTCAGTATCATGTTGATTTTATTACAGTAGCTTTGTAGTATAATTTAAAGTCAGGGATTGTGATGCCTCCTGCCTTGCCTTTGCTGCTTAGAATTGCCTTTGCTATTCTAGGTTTCTTCTGGTTCCAGGTGAATTTTAGGAGTGATTTCTTTAGATCTATGAGGTAGGTGAGTGGTATTTTGACTGGGATTGAAATGAATCTGTATAACAATTTTTGGAGAATGGCCATTTTCACAATATTTATTCTTCGTATCCATGAACAAGGGATGTCTTTCCATTTTCTGAGGTCTTCGTCAATTTCTTTTTCAGGGTTTTATAATTTTCCCTGTGTAGCTCTTTCACTTTTTTCATTAGATTAATTCCTAAGTATTTGTTTTTTGGAACGTAGTGTGAAGAGTGTGGCTTCTCTTATTTCTCTCTCAGTGATTTTGTTGTTAATGTATAGGAATGCTATTGATTTTTGAGTATTGACTTTGTATCCAGCTACATTGCTGAATTTATTTATTATATCTAAGAATCTTTCAATGGAGTTTTGTGGGTCTTCTATGTAGAGTATCATGTCATCTGCGAATAATGATAATTTAACTTCCTCTTTTCCTATTTTTACTCCTTTTATTTCTCTCTCTTGTCTAATTGCTCTGGCTAGTATATCCAGCACTATGATGAATAGGAGCAGTGATAAGGGACATCCTTGTCTTGCACCTGATAGGAGCAGTGATAAGGGACATCCTTGTCTTGCACCTGATTTTAAAGTAAAGGCTTTCAGTTTTTGGTCATTTAATATGATGCTGGCTGTTGGTTTGTCGTAATGGTCTTTATAATATTGAGGTAAATTCTATTCTAATTTTCTGTAAGGTTCTTATCATGAATGAGTGTTGGGCCTTATCAAAGCTTTTTCTACATCTATAGAGATGGTCATGTGATTCTTACTTTTGGCTCTATTAATATGGTGGATTACACTTATTGATTTACATATGTTGAACCATCCCTGGGTTCCTGGGATGAATCCCACTTGATCATGGCGTATAATCTTCTTGATGATTTGCTGCATCCTGTTTGCCAATATTTTATTGCTAATTTTTGCATCTATGTTCATTGGGGAGATTGGCTATAGTTTTCTTTTTTAGTTGAACCTTTCTTAGGTTTTGGCACTAGAGTAATATTTACTTCCAGGAATGACTTAGGAAGAATTGCTTCCCTTTCAATTTCATTGAAGAGTTTGAGGAGTGTCGGCATTAAGTCTTCTTTGTATTTCTTGTAGAATTTTGCAGTGCATCCATCTGGGCCTGGGCTCTTCTTTGTTGGCAAGGACTTAATTATGTTTTCAATTTCATTAATAGAAATTGGGTTATTCAGCAGTTTTACATCTTTCTGACCCAGCTTTGGTAGTTCATATGTTTCTAAGAATCTGTCTATTTCTTCTGTGTTATCAAACTTATGAGAGTAGAGGTTTTCAAACTAGGTGTTGATGATCTTCTGTATTTCCACAGAGTCTGTAGTAATTTCATCTTTTTCATTTCTTATTGCACGAATTTGAGTTTTTTCTTTCCTTTTTTAAATAAAGTTGGCTGGGGCTTATCAATTTTATTTATTCTTTCAAAGAACCAACTCTTTGATTTACTGATTCTTTGAATTGTTTTCTTAGACTCTATTGCATTAATTTGTGCTTTGATCTCTATAATTTCCTCCCTGCTTTTGGCTTTTGGTTTGGCTTGCTCTTCTTTTTCTAGATGTTTGAGTTGCAACATCAGGTTGTTTATTTGTGTTCGTTCTGTTTTCCTGATGTGGGAACTCAGTGTAATAAATTTTCTCCTGAGGACTATTTTCAATGCATCCCACAAATTCCAGTAAGTTGTGTTTGTATTTTTATTTGCTTGTAGATATTGTTTAATTTCTTCTTTAATTTCCTGTGTGCCCCACTGATTGCTCAAGAGTCTATTACTCAGTTTCCATGTGTTTGTGGGTTTTTTGCACTTGCTTTTATTGTTAATTTCTAGTTTCATGGTGCTATGATCCAACAACATGCATGGGATAATTTCCATTCTTTTGCATTTATTTAAATATGTTCTGTGGGCTAGTATATGGTCTATTTTAGAGAATGTCCCATGTACTGCTGAGAAGAATGTATATTCTGATGTTGTTACTCGGAAAACTCTATATACGTATATCAAGTCCATTTGTTCACAGGTGTGACTGAGTTCTGTTATTTGTTTGCTGATTTTCTTTCTAGTTGATCTGTCCCTTTGGGTCAATGGTGTGTTAAAATCTCCTGTTATAATTGTATTATTGCTTATTTGATTTTTCATTTCTGTTAATATTTGCATGTATAGCTGGGTGCTCTGGGATTTGGTGCATATATATTTAAGATTGTTATCTCTTCCTCTTGAAGTTTTCCTCTAACTAGTATGTAGTGACCTTCTTTATCTCTTTGGATCATTCTTGGTTTGATGTCCACATTGTCTGCAAACAGAATAGCTACCCCCACATTTTGTTTGGTTTCCTCTTGCATGAAGCATTGTTTTCCATCCTTTGACTTTCAGCCTATGGGTTTCCTTTTGAGTTAGATGGGTTTCTTGTAGACAGCATATGGTTGGATGTTGTTTCTTGATCCATTCTGCCAGTCTGTTTCTTTTGATTGGTGAATTGAGGCCATTTACATTAATGGTTATAACTGTTATATATTGGTTCATTGTTGACATGTTACCTTTCTGCTCTGTTTAATTGCCTTGCTTAGTGGTTTTTTCCTGTGTGTACCTAGAATGTCTTTCAGTATTCTTTGTAGTGTTGGTTTGGTGATCATGAAGTTCTTCAGCTGTTCTTTGTCATGGAAGTATCTTATTTCTCCATTCATTTTGAAGGACAGTTTTTCAGGGTACATCAGACTGGGTTGTAAGTCATTTTCCTTTAGAATCTGAAATACTTTGCTCCATGCTCTTCTTGACTTCATTGTTTATGTTGAGAAGTCTGATATGATTCTGATAGACCTTCCTTTATAGGGGATCTCTATCTTCTCTCTAACAGCTTTTAATATTCTGTTCTTATGTTGGGTTTCTTGGATGATGATTATTATATGTCTGAGTGTAGTTTTATTTTGGTTATGGCTATTTGGAGTTCTGTATGCTTCACTAATCCATATGTCAATTTCCATTCTCATGTTTGGGAAATTTTCAGTTATTACTTCTGTATATAGCCTCTTGATAACATTTTAGCTGTTGTCTTCTTTTTCATTTATCCCTATTAATTTTATGTTGTTTTTCTTTGCATCATCTTGAAGCTGCTGAATTGACATTTCCTGATTCCTTGTTACTTTTAAAAGATCTTTCCTTTCCTGTTAACTAGCTGTAATCTTATCTTCAAGGTCTAGAATTCTATCTTCTCTTTCATTGATGTGGTTTTGGCAACTTTCAGTAGAATTTTTGATTTCCTGTATATCTCTTTGAATCTGCTTCATGCATTCTGTTTGTTTCTTATAGTTTTCATTCAGGGATTCTATCTGTTTGCTTTGTTCCTCTAATTTTTTAGCTGTGTCTTCACTAGATGTGTTCACTATTTCTTTCACTACTTTTATCATTTCTTATTTTACCTGTGAAACTATTTCTTATTTGAGTTTCTCTATAGCTTCCCTGAGTTGCTTCTTTATTTCAGTTCATATCGTTTCAGTCATTTCAGGTGTATGGCTTCTATTTTCTTTTATGTACATGGCTCCCAGACTTTCTTGGGATGGGCTGGAGATTTGAGATTGCCTTTTGGTCTATTGTTTTGTTTTCCTATATTTCCTCGTGTTGAGCAGTGTTCCAAAGCTTCCCCTGGCTGTGTTGGGAATCACCTCCTGTGCTGTCAGCTCCTGGGGTTGAATGAAGGTTGCTGAGCTTGGCCCAGTCAGACCTGCAGCACCTTCTGAGCCCAATCCAGTGTTTCAGGGAGTTGGGCAGGAACTAAACTGGTGGGAGTGCTGGTCTCAAACTCCATGATGTGGTATTTTTATATAATGGAGTATTACTGAGCTATAAAGAAGGACCACATTGAGACTTTTATAGGTAAATAGATGTGACTTGAAACCACACTCTAAATGAAATAAATCAAATTCGTGTATAAATAGTGCATAGTCTCCCTAGTGTAAGAAACTAAAAGAATAAAGAAGATCCAAAATCTTCAATAAATACTGTGAAAGGGTAAGAAACTGCTCAAGAGGGAAAAATAATTCAGATAAGGAAACAGAAAAAAGAAGGAAGGGAAAAGAAAAAAGATATAAATTTGTATATATACACTTATAGTGAAGATGACTGTACTACTAATTCTATTAGTTCTTGGAACAAAACAGTTAACAGTCATAGGAGTGGATCAATTCTGTATGTCTATATCTGGTAATTTGAATAACTCTTTTGAAGATAACTATGCAAAATAACAACCTTTGTAAGTTCCTACCATCTGTTTTGAAAGTCTAGATTGTTATTGTTTTGGGTTTTTTGTTATTGTTGTCTATTTGTCTCTTTTGTTTCTTGCATTTTGTTTTATTTTTTCCCTCTTTAAAATAAAACAAACCTATTAATAAACTCATAATTTCCTCTATAAATGTTTTGTCTTATCCACAAACTACCCTGTGTTATAAAAATCAGTCAAACTGTACTGCACTATAAAAACCAGTTGGTATAATATTTATTTATTTATTTATTTATTTATTTGGTACTGGGAATTGAATTTATGACCTCTAGGCAGGTGCTTGTACTGCTGAGCTATATCCCTGGTCTGAGCTGGCATCATTCTTGAGGCGAGGAAGAAGTAAGAGAAATTAATCTCTAGTTCTGCATAAGGGATGAAAGGCAAATACAATTTGGACTAAAACTTTTACATTTATTCTCTGAGAGTTTTATGATTAAATATAGACCAGTTATTGAATATGACCCAGAGATAAACGAAGGTCAATTTCACTCTGGAAGAGTCCCAGGGAGGGAAAACTTGCCATTCTTAAAACTTAGTTTTGAAATTCAGCAGCCATGGGGGAAAGAATTGTTTCTGGGCTAAACACTATTGTAAACTGTGTTATTTCTCAGGGCATGGAATTAGAAAAAGGACAGAAGAGTGACTTTATGGAACAAAAACTAAACACTAACCATCTCAGCTGTAGGAAAATAATTCTTGATCAAGAGCTTTCCTAGGGAAGGTCTCTAATCCTTAGTAAAACATGCCTCCAAAGACAAAAGCTATGAGTAACTCCAACTGCATTACCGAGCAGAAAATTAAATCAATAATCAAAGAACCTGAATGGCTGCTTTTAACTTTTTGAAAGACAGTGAGATAAAAAATGAAGAGTTTTAACTATATGGTTTAGGGATTACTTTCTAATAAACAACTCTGAATCAAAATTTCTAAACTCCCAGCTTTCAACAGACAGCTCTTATCTCCAGGGACAGATAGAGACAGGAAATAGTCTAAAGAAGTCTCAACCCTAGAACAAAGAAGTTTTTGAGACATTTTGGATTCTCTGTCCAGTCACCTAAGTAACTTCCTTTCATATCAGTACTGGCTAGGAGCCACTTAAACCCATTTGAAAATATATATCCTCAGGTATGTATCTTAATACACTGAAATAAGTATTTCAATATACTTAAGAAACTCACAGATTAAAGTCTGTACCCATTATCTCTTGTTAGAAGTTAATGTTTGATTTAAGTGTAGTATTACGTCTCTTTAGTCTTGCTCATAGGTTTGAGTAAGTCCTCTAAGAACCTCAATGTACTTATCAGAGCTGTCTGAAAACATTCCTAGATCTAGCTTTATTTGTTTCAGGTCACTGAGAGAAAAGGACACATGAACATAGTAGTTTCCCATGTACTTTCTGTAAAGGGATATTGTCTTTGAGAAGCTTGAAGAAAATCAGCTAAGGATGGAAACAGCCTGATGGAGGCTTTAATTATGTGCTCCATGCTCAAGACCCAAAGGGCAAATAAAGGAAGTCTTAGACTCAGTCATAGTGAGCAGGGTTTTGATTAAACTTAGCTTGGAAACCTTGTCCTCAGTTTCCAAAGGATGAGGAAGAGTAGCCTCAGGTTCAGTGAAGACTGCATGCCTTTAGGATTAGAGATGTCTGGTTTTGCTGTGGCATATGTTTACATTTTGAGTACAAGTGAGGATTATTTCTTAATGCAAAGAAAGTCTGAACATGAAGTAGTTCTAACCTTTTTGTCCTCTGTTTTACAGTACAATTCTAGTTGTAAAACAGCATCATAATTAGTATTTCCCTCTGCATTTCATTTCAGCTTTGAGGGGCAGGTAGACCATGCTCAGGTGCAGAAAAATATTAAATCTCTCTTTCTCCACATGTGGGGGTCAAATTTTTTTAGTGCTTAATACATTCCAAAGGAGGAAGAGATTTTGACATCGATTCTCCCACTTGAGAATACAACAGAAAGAATTTACATCCCTTTAATTTCTACTTGATTTTGGTATCCCCAAGGCATCTCCCTAAGGAGATGCCTTGGGGCGGTGACCCACTCCAGAGCAGGTGGCAGCCCTCTGAAGAGGTACCAGCATATAGGTTGAGTCAGACTAGCTACATTTTATTGGCTTGTGACACTGTCATCCCCAAGAAATCAAATTGTTAACTCCATCAAGTGATTTTAAAAATCATAATTGATATCAACTGTAAGAGTTATATTCAGAGAAGGAAGCATTTCTTATCACTAAACAACTGCTTTCTAGTTCTTTGAAAGAGAGTGGGTGGATTTAAAACTGATGGTCAACTTAAACACCAGCTGAACTGAATCAGTGAGGTGCTGAGTGTAGATGGCCCACCTAAGGATTGTTGCCAGCATAAAAAGGAGGCCTGGAGAGGAAGAGTTGTTGTTGCTGCTTGGTGCTGTTGGTCCTCCTGTTGCCATGGGTTCTCCTGGAGGAGTTTGCTAGTTTCTTTCCTGATATGAACTTGGCTGTTATCATCAGAGTAGCTCGGGACACTTTTGCTGAAAATGGCTGTGGTTCACTTTGGGGGAGCTCTGGTCCTTATGTTGAGCATCACTTCCTGGCTCCAGAGGGAAAGATAGTGTGCTGCCCAATCTCCAGGAAAAGCTTGTCACACTTGCTTCCTGATATGAACTCGGCTGCTGTCATGATTGGAAGAGTTTAGGACCTCATTATCACTGACGATGTCTGTGGTGCTTCTGGGGGGAGCCCTGGTTCTTACTTTGTGTGTTGTTTCCTGGCTCTAGTGCAGAACCTTCAGTCTGCTGGCATAGATCTTTCATCTTGCTTGCACAGACTGTCTAGCTCCTACCTCTGACCGTTGGGTCTTCCTAGCACAGATCCATGAAACAGACTTGTGTGAGTCATTATCATGAACTCTAGGCCTCCAGCAGGACTTGTAGGAGGCATTGTCTTGGGCTCTAGGTTTTCAGTTGAATTCATGCAAGTCATTTCTGTGGGATCCAGGCTCTCAGCTGGATTCTTTGGGTCTTAGTGTGTGGGCATATTTTTTTCTTTGTATTTGACTCCTTGCGTGACCATTGTAAATAACAATATAAATTCTGTGTCACAATGTAACTGTTATCCTTGCAATCCCTGACTACAACAGAGTATGAAGGCAAATACCAAAGAGCAAATTGAAGATAATTGGAGCACTTCTCTCCTACCATGCTTCTATTCTTCTATTACCATCTTTTCTATCATGTTATGTCTTATTGGGATTTTAATATATGTGATAGTAAAAACCAATTTTTTATTGAAAATGAGATATTATAGTAGCCATTGTTCATTCTCTGTTATTCAGTTCAGAATGCTCTGTAATTCTTTCATTCTTTTGAATGGTTTTATACTATTTTGTTATATTTGATATTACTGTATTTGAAACTATGCTCAACTATAACAGAGAACTATAACAGAGAACTATAACAGAGGAAGAGATATTATGATAGCTACTGTTAATGTCTGGTTGTCTTATTGTAAAGTGCTGTTTTACTTATGTTGTTCTGTTCTGATCTGCTTTGTTCTGCCCTCTTTTGTTTTATTCTCTTTAAAATAAAAATAAGAATTTTAAAAAAAATTGGAGCACTTCTCAACCTGCAAAAGGGATCACCTCTAGAGATAGATGGAGTCAGCTAAAAATGGCTCAGAGAAAATTCTGCCCTGAATCCTAGGATGAAGAACACTCTTAGACATTCTTGTTATCCACCTAATCACCTAGGCAACCTTCTTTATCAGGAAGACAAGGCTGCACTTTTCTAGAGTCCATTCTAGAGTCTCTACGTCTCTGAAGCTTACAGGTTAAACTTATTCCCACTGTCTAGCAACAACAATTCACATGTTAGTCAAGGTGCATTTATCAGTCTTCTACATGTACATGAAAGAAGAGGAAGGCTGATACAAATCTTTTGCTTCATCTTAGTTAGCATATGTAAATCACAAATGTAAGTCATTTCCCTGATAGCTGCTTTCCTCTGTAAAAGACAGAGTTGTTGCAAGCTGCCTCAGCCTGATTTCTTGGAGGGAGAGCAGTCTAATGGTAAGGTGGTCCTATGGTTAACTCCCAGTGAGTTACAGAGAAACTGAAGAGTTTCTAAATTTTTAGCAGAGAGAAAAGTACAATAGATAAAGGGAGATTTTTCTGCTGGTTACCCAGTCAAAACCAACTTCCACTGAGAAAACTTTGAGTATTCATGAGAGAGTTGTCTGGGCATGACCGTTCAGTTGTCCTTTTAATTTTGACTGGTCCGTGCAGCCAGAGATCTGTCTTCAGAAAGGAATCCAGCTATTTTCATTGTCAACATTCCATGGGTCATTGGCTTCAAAGATGATTAACTAGAAGGTGCTGGAGAATCTATCCTCTGCTTTATGAATTTAGCAATTGCTCTAAAAGTCTTTAACTAGCTGTTAGAGTAATCATTGTTTGTTAAAGGTCCATAAGAGATAGATAAAAGTCTGAGCAAAATATAGATTAGAATTCATAAAAAGACCCACAAAATTTTTTATATCAAGGTAATTCTAACATTACTCTGTTAACATTGGTGTCTAATAAGTCAAACAAGGAACACCAGGAAATTTAACAAACAGTTCCAATACAACATATACAAAACAGGAATAAAAGCATCATAACCTGATCATGTTCTCCACTTAAAATGATCACCATTTTAACAAAACAATGTTTCTAAGAGACAAAGGATAAGCAACTGACAAAGAATTTAAAGCATATGCAATTGACAAACAAAATGATTAAAAAATTTTGATTTCCAAGGAAAATCACAATACAGAATCTATGAAACAAAAGCAAACTCTTATCTCTATCCAATTATCTCAGTTGGAGAGCTCCAAATAACATAGGGCGTACAATATAGGGATGATATAAGATCTCCAAACAACCCAAGTAACATAAGGGAAATATAACTCCTACCTTGTTAGATGTCTGATATGCTGAGTTCATGGTATCTAAAGTCAAACAATGAATTTTAGGAATGATGGAAGTTAAGAGTAGGAAATATTTTTTGATAGAAAGAAAAGGTTCTGTCTAAGAGGGAGAGAAGGGTATCCCAAGTGAGTGGTCCAGGAACCCACCTTTTGAGGGAGTTTTATAGAGTAAAACTGAGGTAACTCCAGAAGTAGCTTGCTCTTATTCCCTTCTCAAGAAAACTGCCAAGGACAATCCATTTTGTGAATGAAAAGAACCACTGTGTAATTTTGCAGCCTAATTATATTCAGGATTGTTTGGCTAGAACCATTGGACCTCTTTAACACATGGTGGGCTTTTTTTGACACTCAGAAGACACTAGCGCTAGATAGACTTGTGTGGACCTAGGAAGGTATCCCTTGCCATCATGACACTCAATCACAGCCCCATTTGGTTATTATTTTGAGTAAGAACAACTTCAAATAGATGTAAATCAGTGGACTTGGCTGCCTATTAATATCATCAATACAAATCAATCCAGCATCCATGTTAAATTCAGATGGCCAAGCAGCAGAGTGACCACAGCCCCTTCCCTGTATCACTCACTTTTGTTTACAGGACAGATTTTCTATTCTGTTGCTAATTGGTGGCTTTAAAATCCATTTGAAGAGAGAAAAGAAGGGTTCAGGCCTTAGTTCTGCTACTCATTTGCCTTCTTTGGATATGGAATTATTATAATTTCTCAAAACAAAGTAATAGGTCTAAATTATTTTAAATTTTTTCTAGCAGAAAATCATGTTTTTATGAGTCAGAAATGAGAACATCAGTCTCTCAGACTGGGAAGGGCAGTGAAATGACTACAGATACAGGATGTTAGAATGATGACTAAGAAAACAAAAGTTTATCAAACACCCACAGCTCCTGCTTCCTAGACAGTGAGATATTCTTTCCTGAGGGACAGGCGCCAGGAGCCCTAGAGAGGTAGGGGCCACGTGTGTCTCAGCTCTTTCCCTGGACTGTTCCACTGCTCCCCAAAGACCCCAGTCAGGGTCTCATGTCTGGTTCTAGTAGCAGATTGACCTTTCCTCCGGACATGTGTCAGCAATTGATCCAACCTCTTTTCCTGAGGGAACTTGGGCAGCATCAAGGGCTTGAATAGGCTTCTAATTTTTTTGAGTTTCAGCCATAATCTTCAAAAATCAATTGCTCACCAATCTGACAGACCTGCTGGAGCTAGCTGATCTTCCTCTAGGCTTCAATAATGATTTTTCTAATTCAAATAAATTTTAAGGATTTTTCTAACTCAAATAAATTTTTTTAATTTTAAAAATGACACCCCTTCTAGTCCTATAAAATTCTAAGATGAAATGTTTCCAAATACTTTTTGAAGTGTGCAGTTGGGTATGGGACGAGTTGTACACTGGAACAATACAAAAGGCTTTCTTCAAAGGCTAATTGAAGAGGGTTAAATAAAGATGGCAGAACCAATGAGGTGGCAAAGAATCCACAGTCTGGTCTTTGCAGGAAGTTGTGGGCACATTTAGGTCTACACTAAGGAGGTCACCCAGAAGAAGTTGTGTCTTTCTGAAGAGGAATTCACCTTTCTAAATCTTGTCCTTGGTAAAATAAGTTCTCTAAATTCTCTTGCCTCTACTCCTTCTCCCCATTTGTTTTCAACCAGCACCTCTTGGGCTAAGGTCACGCTCTAGAGAATTAAAAGCAGGCTGGAGAAAAATAGATTTTGCATCAAAATGGACAACAAGAAAATATACAGCAAGGAGTGGCTGAGGGTTCTGAGCAGGAGGTCCGTGGCATCAAATATGCCCTGAGAGAAATCAAAAGTCCTAGTTCTAGGATTGCATATAGCACTGAAGCAAAAGCAAAGAAATAGGTTGAGGGCCTGAGGTCCAAGAAATGGGTTAGTGAAGCTAAAGAAGAACCAGATATCAACATTGGAGATCAGCTAGAAAAACAGAAAAATGCAAGAACATAGAAAGAAACTGTCTTGATTACTTTTCTCTTGTTGCTGAGACAAAATACCTGATGCCCAGGAAGGAAAGATTTATTTAGCTCACAATTTGTATAGGTTTCAGTCCATAATCAGCTGGCTCCAAAGCAGGGTGCATGGCACAGGAACAACACTTCAAGGCAGCAGAAGACAGCAAAAGCAGTAAGGGCAAAAAGGGGAAGAAGCAAGCCTTTTTTCCCCCTTATATTGCAAGCAGGTCACCTACCCCAGGGTGGCTGTAGCACTCACACCATCTCTGTGCTCTCCTCTTGTGCAGACTCAGGATGTTTACAAACTGAGGATACTGTACCTCTGCTGAAACGCTTAGTTAAACTTCTAAACTTCTCAAGCTGACACAATGAACATTCTCTAGATTAAAGGCCGTTCATCTACACCTTTGATGATAACTGCTGAGTTACCTAGCGAAGCTTAGTTAGACTTCTCAAGCTGACACAATGTATCAGCCATTACTGAAGCATTGCTTCCAGTGACAAGGGCAGACCTCCAAGCCACCTCCTTTGCTCACTTATGGATGATGTGCAGAACTGTCAGTGTTTTGTCTTGGGGTCTCTTTTAAAGCGCTTTTGATGCTAAATAGGATACAGTGTCCTGATCTAGCCTCCTCCTAGGCAAACAATGATCATATGAAACTCAAGACCATTTAAATGTAAAGTATAATGAGTATAAATTTTCCCAGGCTACGTGGTATACAATGTACAAAAAATTACTTTCAAAGATTTGCTCTAATTCACAGAAAATTCAGTTCTAATTGTTTCAATTCTAATTTTTGATTTAAAAATCTGACATTTAACGATTTGCTTTCTCCTATTTTTTCTCAGAGTTGCCTCCAAGTTTCTGAGAGCAAAAACATATCAAATCTGGGAGGCTGCCTCTATGTTCTGAGAAGACGCTTTGTACCTGATTGTCACACACGGAGACACGCAATCACTGCAGGTCCTTAGGAATGGCCACCTACAGGTTCTTGGTAACTTGTTGAAAACTTGCTGTTGTTAATCATTTTCCATTGTACTTGAGGTCTTTCTAAGCAAGGCATGGGAACTTCCTTTGTCATACAAATCTTTCTATCTCTTCCATGTCATTGCTGTGTGTCTTCTGTGCTGCTGCATGCTGGTTGTGTCAACCAGGTAAGAAATGAAGCCATGCTTGCCTTTACTATTCATTTCCCAGTCTAATACAAAAGGATTCTGCCATGTATTCCTCACTCCAACCATCACCAACTGGAAGCAGAGAGATGCCTCCCCAGCTCTTACAGTCTCCTTTCTTTCCTATCTTAGAGGCTCTGACTTGGTCTATGGAGGATAATTATAGTGATACAGAATAGGACTCACTTAGTCAATATTATTGCTTAGTTTTCTATTCAAGCACATGAGCTGAAGATTTCTTAAAGTTAAAAATCAGGCGCTAGACAACATTGTCTCTATTTCATCCACTGGTATCCTCTACTTTTCCTTCATGACTCATGAAATAAAAAAGAGACAGGCACTGAGTTGGAAACTGGTGCTCTGGAGTTTGGATATGGGAGTTACATATATGACATATAGTATTATGAAGTAGATAGATTTTGTTTTAAAAATTTTAGATATCCTATTTTGAAATTGTCATATCTCAGAAATGTGTGCTTTTCTGATATTTATTACTTTCTGTCTTTTTATAATCTTTTGGAAAAATTTCTGATAAATACAATCCTATTAAAGTATAAATGACTCACAGCATTCATAGTGCATTAATGACTTTCTACATGTACTTTGATTTGAAGAAAGAAAATTCTGAGACAAATAATTTTTTATAAATTTCTCAGCATCAAAGTGGAATGGGTTATCATGTTTTAGAGTTCAGGGAGGTTGTTTTCAGTCATTTATATCATTATGTGTCCTGTTGCCTAATATCCTTAATATACACTAGAGAATGAATTCTACTGAGTAACGTTCAAGGGAAAATTAGTCTTTATTTTATTTTATTTTATTTTATTTTTAAAAAAGCAAAACAGAAAAAAAGATAAAAATATAGAAATTCAAAAAACAGTAAGAATTCTACACTAGTTAATATATTGCATATTGTTATTAATATCTCATAAGTAGCTGTTCAGGTTACAAGATCTAGGCATTAAAAATGATCAATCAAACAATGACAGCACAAACTATTCTCTCTGATGAACTAACAGAGAATTAGTAGTATAGTTATCTATCTTGCACACATATACATACATACAGTTATATGTGTATACCTACATATGTATAATCTTTTCCTTCCTCCATTTCTCCTTTCCATCCCAGTTATTCTTTCCTTTTGAGCACTTTCTTTCTCTTTCATTATTACAATATCTATTGTACATTTTGGATCTTATTACTCTTTGTTTATTATTATTATTATTATTTATTTTTTATACTAAGGAGACAATCTGATATCTACAAATGTGAGTCTGATTTATTTCACTTATGAGTATAGTCTCAAGTTGCCTCCATTTACCTCAATCTTAACCCTTTTATGTAGCTGAGTAATATATCACTGTATAAAAATATCACGTCTTTTTTTAACCATTCTGCAGTGTATAGGCATTTTGGTTGTTTCCAAGATTTAGCTATTACAAATTGTGCTGCTATAAATATAGTGCACATATATTGCTGTGACATGACATTTTTAATTTTTCTGGGAACATACTTAGAATGGGAATAGCTGGATTGAATGGGACTTCCAATCCTAGTTTTTTTGAAGAATCTCCATAAATTGGCCTTTATTATATCATTATTTTCATCAAATCACCAATATGACCAAAAGAGTTCTGAAAATAAATCCAAGTTTTCAAGTTAAAATAATTAAAATTCATTTTTCAAAAGTGATTTTTCAGCTTTCCATTAATACAACAAATATCTGAATAATAAATTTATCAAAAGAAAAGGCTTATTTTGGCTCACAGTTTTGGAGGTTTCAGCCCAAGTTTGTTTGTCACTATGTTTGGGTTTGTGAAACGCCAGCACATCATGGAAGGGCACGTGCAGAGAAAAATCTCTTACTTTAAAATGCAGACGCAAGAGTGGCAGAGGCAAAGCTAAAGACTTTGATCCCCAGTGATCAAAGTCTTCTCATTAGGCCCACCTCTTAGTTTTTGCCTCTTCCTATTAATAACACAGACTGGGAGGCAGAGCTTTAACCCTTGGGTCTGTAAGGAATGTTCCAGAATAGTTAATACATTATGACTACACCAGAGCTTCTTCCTCACTGCTAACCACATAGTAGCACCAATCTTCCCTCCTCTAGTGCCTCCCTATCCTGAGCTCTTGGTACCACCATTCTGTTCTCAACTTCTATGAAATCAATTTTTTTATAGCCAGATATGAGTGAGGTCATGTACTACTTATCTTCATGTAACTGGCTTTTTTCACTTGGCAAAATGACTGCCAAATTTTATTCATATTGTCAAACATGACCAAAACAAAAAAAAAGCTAGAAGAAAAGAAGAAAATACTAAATAGTTTCACCATAAAGAAATAAGTATTTGAGGAGATCGGTTTACCCTGATTTGAATGTTACATTTTGGACACATATATCTAAAATCACAAGGGTACAAATTTTATGTATCAACTAAAAATAAAAATGGAAAAAGAATTGAAGCTATATGTAGTTAAGCCTGTAAAATTATGTGTAGTTTAATTTAATTTATACTATAAATCAATATAATGTATATATTTTAAATTTCTTTTACTAGATAACAAAATATGCATATAAATATATAAGACAGTTGTATACTTTTAAAAATGAGTAAACTGATGTCCAGAAATTTAAGTTAAATCGTCTATCAGATGCTGGATTTGAAGGCCTTCATTCTCTTGCCTCAATTTCCTGAGTGGCTGGGATTACAGATGCACATCCTTATTCCCAGCTAAGGCAGAATTCTAAAGTTATTCTTTCAAAGAGGAAGTTCTAGATAGGAAATTGTCGGGCATTTTTAATGAAAATTAAAGAATAAACATTTCAGGATTTGCAAGGTGCATAGTGTTACTATTGTTGTTTTTTGCAAGTACTTGTTTTTGTTGTAGCACAGAAGTAACCACAGAGCACACATATGTGATGAGCATAATTTCATTGAGGGCATTGACAGAATTCATATAATTTTCACATGTTTTAATGTATTTTTTTATTTTTTAACCATAAAAAAATATAACGTCACCCTAAGCTTGACAGATGTAAAAGCAGCGTGATGAGCATACTTGGCTCACAACCAGTAGATTCAAAATTTAACTGGTTTTCAGGCCCTAGGGTCATCATAGCAGACAGGGCAGGTCTTGGGGCTGGGGATGAGGTAGGCAGACTGGGCATTCAGAGCCATCACACAGAGACAGAGTTAGGTGCATCATCCTTACCGGAAAAGAGGACACTCAGGTACCCTGCACACTAAGGCAGCGTGATGAATCAGGATTTCTGCTCAAGTTTGAAAACTCTTTCCATTTGATCTCCCTGCATCCAGTATACTTTAGGTGAAATTCCATTTCAGTTGAAGCTTTTGCCTTTACTTTTGTTGGTAAAATGGGGGGGGTTGTGCACAATATTTTTATGATCTATTTCTTATAACCTGACCTATTATTATCAGTAATGCCAATTACAGCAATTGTACATTACCAGTCTTACAGGAAAGAATACCATCAAGATCAGAAGGTCTGGTTTCCAATTCTGTATAATACTGATCACCTAAATACTTGAAAAATAACTTACATTTCTGGACATAAGTTTACTTATTTCTAAAAGAATTTTTAAAAAGTCAGTGCATGGTGAGGCTCTTTTGGGAAAAATCATATGCACTAAACATACTTTGACTATTTTTAATCCCATTGCTCCCTCTCTTTAAAAAAAGGACTTTGAAGGTGTGTTTTACCTAGTGAATGCCAGCTCCTTTTGTGACAAATATTACTGTATTGAGAAACCTTAAGGTAGAAAATAAATTTTGCCACAGCTATGTCAAAAGTAGAGGAAAGCAGATTAAATATTAAATTCACATCTGCATTTGCTGAGTTTCATGGTAGCAAGTATTCAGAATAAATTCATGCAATTCTTTTTCTTATGATTATTTTTCTGGAAGCACCAAGCAACTAGTTATCTAAAGGGTTTCTAGTTTATGCTCAATTTCCTTGAAAAAAAAAAAGAAATTAAAAAGAAAAGGAAAAGAAAGAACACATTTTTGTAAACCTGTGAATTCAGACTTTGAGCCTGAAGATGGTGCTATGATCCCTTTTTGCAATGGTTTCCTTTCTCATTTAAACTCTTAAGAAAAGAATGGAGTTTTTTATTTAGTTCATTTTGTTCAGAGGTAAGAAGATAGAATTATTTCTCTTTAGTTTTGTTTAATCTAATGGAAAAATTGTCTTTACTTTGAAAAAATCTATATAATAGTTACTCTTCTTGAATGCTGACTACTTGCTTAGGCCAACTAATAATCAAATTTTATGTCTTCTTTTCTGCTTATCATTCAGTATTTATTTGTCTGTGATCCTTAATCAACTTACTTTTGCTGTTTCTGGCCTTAAATAAAATTGCTTCACTGAGAATTGGGTGACGAAGAGATGAACATAAAAAAAAAAAACATTCCATATGAGAACAATTTCAACCTCTAGTTTATAATAATCAGTTAAAAAAAGATTTCCTGGAATTAAGCCACAGGAACTCTGGCTTAGGTCAGAGCTGTCAACTGGGAAACAAATTTCCAGACATTTTGAAATTTAATTCATTTAATTTTTCTTGTAACTGGATTAGAAAATATGATTAAGCATAGCAAGATATTCTTTTACTGGATTGGTCTGACTTTGAATGCAGCAAATAGATATGAAAATCTCAAAGAAGAAAGAGAGTGGACCTTAGAACCATTTTCCATTAAGGAATGGACACAAAAAAAGAAAGAATATGCATGTTAAATTAAGTTTTTTACATAAAAAGAAAGTATTTTATTTTGTTGTCCATGAAATGCTTTGTGTAGTTGTATTTTGACCTTAACCCTTAACTGAATGTATGCTAGGCTATTTGGATTTTGTAGATGACAAATAGAAGTTAGTTATCAAAATACTCTGTAAATGCTTTCCAATGAATTCTCTGAAACCATGTATAAGGTGATCGAGTTGGAAATATTAAAAAACTGGTGTGGATTTGTGTGTGATGGAAGTTAGAGAAGGAAACAATATTATTCTACATAATGCAAGGAGTTTTATAAAGAAAGAATAATTCAATCTTCTAAGATACACAGATAATTTATTTTTATTTATTTGATAGTATATATGAAAATATATTGAGAATTACAACATTTTGTACAAAATGTGATATAGTAATACTGCTTTAAGAGTATGCCCATTATATTGTCTTAAGAGATTTGTTAAAACTTTAAACTTGAAACATAAAGTAATGATAGAAAGGTAAAAATTATTTCTGCTTACTTTCAAAATTAGGATATGTGTCAAGAAAGACTAAATCAGTATCCACATGAATACTATAAAAATTATCAGTCACTAGAAGAACTGATGTTTTGTAATAAGAAAAAATCATACATTCATACATATAATAAACAAATATTTCTTTGTTTTTTTGTACTTGTTTCTCCATAAAGTCCATTTTTATTAATGGAACCCCAGCAGTCCTGGCTAGACGACTGTAATCATTTTTTAATTCACTGTAACTAATAAAATATTAAGACATTTTGCATTAAGCTTCATCTTCTTTGTTTTTTAAAAAGGGAAATTTCCTTTTTTATCTTACATTTTGAAGTTACTATAAATTTATATGTATCAGACGTAATGACAATTTAATAAGAACGTCAAGCCCTATTCATCCCCTGTGACGTCTTTCAGAGGGCTTTGTGATTGCTCAGACCCAAGTACAAGCCCTATAAAATGACGGACTTTGAAATGCTGGTCAGGGTACAGTGCAGAGCAATAGCTGGTGTAACAGCCAAGCCTTAGCCAGTGCTGGGGCAGAGAAGCGGTGGTGCCTCTCTGGCCTCCAGAACTTCAGCACCTCAGACAGCTCCAACGACCTGCAGAAGATTCCTGACGTGCATCACTCTCAAGGCAAGTGAAAACTTTACCTTTCTTGTTTCCTCCGATTCTTAGAACATTTTTCAGAGCTATCTTGAATATTTCTCTCTCTCTTGAAAGAAATCTCACAGTGTGTCTTCTCTTCAAGGGAAAAAATACAAGCTTCTCAAATCATCTATTAAGTGTAGAAATATTTCAGTTTCTTTTGTATGAATAGATTTTCTGAATCCTTGTACATGGAAGATGTTTTGTCCTGTTTGCTCCATTATTAACTACCGATTTTTTAAAATAAGATAATGCATTTGAGTAGACTTTGTTTGCTTGTATATAGATGTTTATCTGAAAAGTTCAGTTGATACTTTTGTTTTGAAGTTTTCCAGTTGTTTTAAAGTGTTTCTCTTTCTATTTTCCATGTTGATGAAATGAACTTGGAAAGAATTTATTTTCCTCTTAATTTTGAATTTAAATTCTGTGATAAGAGGAACAGATCTTAAAGATCTAATTTTTCATATATGAACACTTTAGAAATGAAATGTATAAGTGAATCAAATGCAATAAACACAAACTTTGATTTTAAATGTCTGTTTTTCCTTTTATAGCAAAATCTGTTGGGTGTTAATTTTCTTTTTAAAGTTAATGTGTTCAAAACTAAGCTTGAGGATATAACTTGCCATAAACAACCACAATTAAGAGAGGGAAAAGACATGTATATGAAAATATTTTATAGAGATAAGTATATAGACAGTATATTTATATACATACACATATACACACACCAACATATTCATATGTGTAATAGTTTACCAGAGCATAATTATTAAATAGTCAATACTCCAATTTTATAGTAGATACTAAAAGCTTGTTTCTTGAAGTTGTTTCCTTTATCACAATTTCTTGAAGTTGTTTCCTTTATCACAATAGATACTAAAAGTAGATGCTATAATTGTATTATGAAAACATTTTCCTCAGGCTTATTTGCAGCATGATAGAATGATATTTAATATATACTTGGGCCAATGAAGTGCCTGGCAAGAAATAAACATCACACAAATAGAATCTTAGTTTTTTCTCAAACACTTCTCACCAAGGGAAATCTGCTTGATTTGAAAAGCAATCATATTGCACTTTAACTCTTTAGCTTGAAGAGAAAACTTGCTGTTTCTCTACTCTTTGTAAACCTTCACAAACACCCCTGGCCTCTCAGAATTCCCTTGTTGGTGACTAGTGACTGGAAAAGCTGATGTGATTATCTGTCTTCAGAGGCTGAGATGGAAGCCAGGAGCAGGCCCCAGCTGCTTGTGGTCCTGATGCTTCTCAGCGTGCTCTTCTCACAAGCACTGACCTGGCCTGTTTTCAGACCACCGTCTGCTCTGAGGTAAGTTTCCTTCTGAGATAAGTTCACTAGCAATCAGACAATTAAACACTTTCTTCTTCCTCTAAATTGGAATTTCCTGTATTATTTTGAAATATTTCAAACCACTTATCCTTCAAATATTTTGATGTGTTGAGCAAATTATTTTCCAACATCAAGTCACTATGGTAGTCCAAGTCCCAGAATTCACTTTCAGAGCCTGAGAGACATTGTCAGTGTTACTTTTACTTGTAGACATTATCAGGGGAAGAAAGGAGTTTTGGCTGTTATTCAAAGCCAGAGTTAGGCAAAGATAAACTTTCATGAACTCTCATCTTACTTCAGTACAAGTTCTGTTGTACTGAAAAATAGTTGTTTCATAGCCAAACTCATTTAATTTCATTTTCAAAGGTCAATCAGTATATAATTGTAACATTAGTAGTTTATTATGGAAATATTTGTAAAATTATGTTGAATAGAAATCTAGGCAGAATCACTCTGCCAATATTAAAAATTGTGAGAAAACTGATCTAGTGAGATATAGTCCCTCATAATGTACTTGGTTTGAACTAAAAATCCTTGGATATGTAGTCTATATTTCAAGTTCAAAAAACATACCACAAATCTTCACTTGACACAAAATACATTTATGTTAAACAAGCAAACAGTAAAAAAAAAAAAACTATAGGTGCTTGATTTCTTCTCTAAGTTTACAGGTAGTATTATATCTGAAGACAAGATAATAATTATTTTTTTACCCATTCCTGATTCTTTGCTTCAGATATGCTTAAGACAATGAATACTATCTCAGATGTTAATGTTCTCTGTGAAATTTGCTCAAAGTCAAATCGTTAGTTCAACAACTACAAAACAATGGCTATATCTGAATATGATATCATGGCAATTAAACAGTCACAGAACTGCTCATATTTGTATTGACTGCTAGCTTTCATATCCACAAAGGACTATTTATTACTGATTACCTACTACTGTATCACCGAAAGTGATATACGGAAGTGCCCAGGACCTTGAACCTCCTTGAAGATTTGAACTAATTTTGAACACACACACACACACACACACACACACACACACACACACACACATTAATAGTACACTGTTAAAATGTTTATGCATCCACAAATCCATTAAAAATTCATGTGTAGTCAAGTTATGCTTTAGTAAAGTTGTGTTAATGCATAAGGTCAGAGACCTCAAGAAATTCATGGGATCTGAAGGAAAACTCATAAATGAAGAGATTCTTTAAATGTGATTAATCTAGAAAAAATATTATACCAAAGAAAATCTTTGTAGCAATGTTTAGGGACTAGAAAGACAAAAGCAGAAAATATTCAAGTCTTGAAAGATATTTGGGAAAATTTATAGTAAACATCATACATAAATTGCTTTCAGTTTTAATATTGAATGTAGAGCTTATTTCTATTTTATGTAAGTCTTTCTACCTATTGTACATGCTGTTGCACAGTGAAAATATTCTTGATGTATGAAGTACACCAAGGAAGTGTACACGCCTTAATGTTCTTACAGGATTGGATTATGTAGCACTTCTATTTGCTATAGCTGGCTTACAGGCGTTGAATGGCTTCTATTTCATGGGATAGTAATAAATTTTCTATTTGTACTCTCATAAATCATAGAAGCCATTAATTTAAGCTGTTCTATTTTATATTGTGAATGGGTGATATTTTTTAAGATTTTGAGTATCTTATTTCAAATGATTGCCAAATCATAGCAAACTATATTCTGAGAAAGGAATGTATACACTTCTAACACATTTTCCCCTAGTAGGGTGAATGAGAGAATACCATTTGAAGGAGCAAATGACCATGATCAAGTCTCATTAAAAGCAGACTCTGACATCTTGCAAGATGCACTAGCTGAAAATGACACACCCTATTATGATGTATCCAGGTGAGTTCATTTGTATTGTTTTATTTTATTTAGAAAATTTTTCTAGAGTTGTCCTAGTTTTATTTCACTGTGAAGCTACTACTATGATAACACTACCACTCTCATATGTCATGGCTTCATTCAACATGATTCAAAGCAGCTTTAGCAGCTGCATATAATTTTCATGTACCAGTTTGTAAAAAATTGGAATGGATGTACATCATTTACATACATTCTCTTGCACATAATTTCAAAATTGTAGATGGGGTCAATTTTCATAAAATGACTGCTTTTCAGATTTCCTAATGGAAGAGCTGCTTTGGAAAGTTTCATTGTTATGCTTTTTTAAAGACTTAGAACTTTTCACTCACAGAACTGCTCCTCGGAAGTAACTTTTTACTATAGACTCAATAGCTCCATGCTGAAGACAAAGAATAAAAAGTTTCTCATTTGCATGGAAAAGCTGGTTGATAAGTCCTAAGATCATCATTATCTCAAGAGGTTTTGTCTCCAGTATTCTGGTAAAATAAATAACAAAAATGTAAGATTGCAAATTTTCCAAAATCCACATATTTTCCCACTGCATGTATCATTATTTAGACTAGCAGGAAGAAAAACAAAATAACAAGTAGACACTAATTGAAATATACTATAATCATGCAGCAATATTTCTTAGCAAGAAATGTCAAAATATACTTCTAAAACTGCTTATTTTCTAAATTTTTCAGTCTTGGGCTAGAGATAAAAATGTTGATATTAGTTACTAGAAAATATCTTTTGTTAGAATGTTAAGAAGCTTCTTTTTGGATTTAAATTTTAATGAGTAGTTTTCATAAGTTGATACATCCCCATTTTTTTTAACTAAAATGATACTCCAGAAAACCATTTATAAAATAATAGCTACATTTTCTTACTTGTTTTAGAAATGCCAGACATGCTGATGGAGTTTTCACCAGTGACTTTAGTAGGCTGTTGGGTCAACTGTCTGCCAAAAAATACCTTGAGTCTCTGATTGGAAAACGAGTTGGGTAAAGAAAATTTATAATTTTTATCAAACATATTATTACTCAATCTGTAAGTTATATTTCATAGATGTTAAATTATTAATCTTGTTCAAAATTGAGAACTCTTTGGTACTGTTCAACTTAGCTAAATAAAAATGTATATTCTTGAGTAAAACCAAATCCATGCGTTAAGCAAATCTGCCTTTTTAGTAATATATTAATTGATTTGAGACACTTTTCCTAAGTACCAATCATTTACGCATCTACACTCAAACTGCATAAGTCTCAGTATCAAATGACTTGGGACATTTGCACATCTGCTACTTGCTAAACTCTTATTTCCTTTTCCTCACACTCCTTAGCAGTAACATCTCAGAAGACTCTGCACTGGTCAAACGTCACTCAGATGCCGTCTTCACTGACAACTACACTCGCCTTAGGAAACAAATGGCTGTGAAGAAGTACTTGAACTCAATTCTGAATGGGAAAAGGAGGTAAAAAAGAAAGAAAGAAAATAAAAGTAAAAAAAGAAACTTTTAAAAATGAGAAATAGTAAATGACTTTCAAAATTTAAACTACATATGCACGTAGCCATTTCATCTCACTATACCCTGAGAAGCAGTCATTCTCAACATTGGCTGATTTCAAACCTCCCTGGAGAATTTTATAAATACTAATGTCTGGGCCTTACCTAAAAGCAAATGGCAGGAATCAGTTCCTCTGAGAGTTCAGACCTCAATGCTATTTTTTCAATTTATTGTTCATTTTAAAGATCTCTCCAGTTGATTCTGCCATATCACCCTCATTAAAAATGATGGCTAGTCTGAATCTGGAACAGGTTGCACCAAAAGTGTTGAAACATGTAACGTACTAGCAGCAATTTGATAACACATGGAACCTCCTTCATGTGGCTGTTCAACATACTTATCTCATCAAATTTAACCAAGAGTCATTTTGTATACTAAAGTTCTGTAAAATCCACATCTCTCTATGGTGTGCAAATATTGGACTGCATAGAAAGGGAGTGAAATGCTTTCTCTTTTTTAATTCCAGTTAATTTTGTGTACATGATTAGTATTAAGTATAGTTGTGTTTGGGTGAAATCAGAAAATCTTACTTTCCTTTCTCACTAATTATAAGTCTGTAAGAAAAATTTTAACTACTGTAAGACTGAGGAACAATTCACAAGTAAGTACTAACCTCAGGGATGATTATTTAGCCTCAATGCATTTTGCAGAGCAAAGAGAATAGCCTACTCATTATGTCATAATCATTTCTTTGGAAGCATTCCCATCATTTTAACATGAACAATTTGCTCCTTCTGATCCACAGCATTGAGGGAGAATCTCCTGACTTTCCTGAAGAGCTAGAAAAATAATATTTAAAAGCTCTTTGGAACAAAACTGATGACAAGTGGTAAGTATACTTGCGCATTCTCAATGTATTCTTATAAGCATCATCTAATTACGTATATAGGGAAGAGTCACTGGGCACAAAACATCTTAGGGCTGAATAATTCCTTTTATCATGAGACCTCATCTAAGAGCACCTCTTTCTTAAGTGGACTCCAACCCAGTAAACAGCTGAAAATGACTCATGCAATGTTCTGATCACGTAAAAGAGACTGCTCACAAAGAACACACAGTTGGGGATCTGAGTGGCATTCCTACCTTATTCAACCTTATTCCTGCCTTTGTGTCAAGGTGAACAAAACAGGGGAGCCTGACTCACACTCATGAGAAAAACTGACTTTATTATTGAGAATTAAGCCATACTGCTTTTATTGATTTAAGATTTAGTCCCACAATTGTCCACTAGCTCTTCATTTAATTTAGGTATAGGGAAAGGTCACCAAATTATAGCACAGTACATTACTCTGAATACACCAGGACACTCTGAGTTTAATTGTATTCTTCAAGACAGCAAATTTCATGCTGCAAAATTCAAATTTTGACCCATAAAGTGAACATGAGCACTATGCTAAATATGGCAGCAAAACATATTTCTTTCTTAAATTAAATGTTTGCATTGATTCATTCAAATCTTGATAATATTGGGCAAGTGCTTAAAGAAATTTCAAGTCATCAGCATACCAAATATGAGCAGATTTATCCCTAAAGGATTTTGAAGGAAATGTTTTTGGCTTTGAGACCTGTCTGGTTTCTGACATAACTATTTAACCCCATTATTTTAACACAAACATAGTTAACAGATAATATGTAAAGTAAATAAAAACATTTGTGTTTCAATAAAATCTTGTTTGTAAAAGTTAAAATTGGGCAGGGTTTCAACTCCTGACAAGATTAAGGAAATTAAACTAGTTTGAAGCAGGCTCATGATAATTCACAGTATCACAACAGTTCCTGGTGTGGTCATGTAAGGTTCTCAAGAGACTCATTAAGAGTGCATAAAGTTTCTAAAAGATACTTTCCTGACTGGTTACCTTTGTCCCCTGATGAGATTACCCCCTTATAAGGAAGTATATAGCCAGAAACTGCCCACATCAATACATTATCATGTATAGACATTTCAGAGAAATGAGTCCTTTGCTCAAGATGAAAGCTAATCATATCAGCTTCTCAAAAATCTCTAGGACAAAGCCTTCTTCATCAAGATAAAAAATATGACAGACACTAAAACATAAAGAAGACAGCCTCTATCTTTTGTAAATTGCAAGATCATATAAAATCCCATCGTGTATTGTTTATGGAAAGGGCGCTTTGGATAGGTTTTCTAAACAGAAAATTCTGTGGGTTATCCATTTGTGAAAAGTACAAATAGTAATTATTAATGACTAATCATAGAGCCCTTCACATTTCAGTTTCTTTGTGACAGTCTACTGGAAGATGCTCCCTTGATTGTGCCAGAATACAATTGCTTGCCACAGGCTGTTGACAAGAGCAGAAAAAAAAAAAAACCACACATTTATTAAATGAGTGTTGAGTGAATGAGAGTATAATCCTGTAAATATAAATCTCTTTGTTTGAAGCAGTAATTCTTTCTTTTTCAGAATTCTTGAAGACAGATGATAAAGTAATTACATTTTGAGTTCTACATAACTATTTCAAGAAAACAACTTCAATAGCAAGACCAAATAAAATATACCGTGTTGTGAATGTTGTGATTTATTTTATTCTGATGTAATAACTGTGATGTTTACGTTGTAAATATTATTAGAAAGTTCTAAAATTTGTCTTTAGCTTCTAAGAGGTCTGTAATTTCAGATGCTATATATTCTTTCTAACAAAAATATGTTTAATGATAAGTAGACAATAGGTTAATTACAGCTGTGTGAGGTTTTTTGGAAGGGTAATAACAGAAGCAAGTTGATGAGTTTATTTATAGAGTTCACAATTCAGAAGAATAGAGCAGATAAGCAGTGTGTCTACATTTGAATGTTAAGCAGAGAGAATGCTGTGTTAACTAAATCTCAGAATATGTAAGAGAACATCAACAACGATGATGAAGACATTCTCAAAACAGATTTTCAGAATCTTCTGTTTTCACATTTATAGACAGCTTTATCTCTACTGGATTAAAAAAAAACTCTCAAATTTAGGTCTCTATTTACCAAAGGCTTTCTTCTGACTTAGTGTTTCAACTCAGAGGTTTGACCTGCACTTCTGACTATAGACCTTCTTCCCTTTGTGCTTGTGTGAAGTATATGCAAAATATAAATGGAATGGAACGCTTGTTTTTCAGGAATAAATATTTTTCCATAATCCTTCTGAATAATATTTAGTCATATGAGCTTCTTTCAGTGAAAGTAGATTTGGAGACACAACTATTTTTCCAAAATGATTGTAAGAAGTAAATATAGAAAATAAAGACCTTTGATTATTATTGCAGATAGTTTTCCTTGTTTTGATTCTTTTAAATGATTCAACAATCACTCATTTTGGCTTTCAAGTTTATGTGATGTTTGAAGTAGGATTGCTTTTGAGAGTGTGTGAGTGTAAAATAACAATAATTTATGTAAGAGAGAGGTTTCTTTCTCACATAAAGAGAGAAGTAAAATGTCGATGTTGCTGTGATCCTCCTGATTTCCAAAGCTCTGGGGAGTTGAAACCCTTTGGAGCTCATTCACTATCTCTTGGGAAGGGATACTTCCTATACTGCAAATTCACAACTAAGGTTCCAGCCATTCTGTCTGCATTCCAGGCAGCTGGGTGGAAAAGCAAGGCACAGAAAAGAGGCAGCAAGGGGTATGTGCTGGTTGTTTGAGCTGCTGTTTTACACTAACATTCCCTTGACTGGAAGTAGTCTTATGGCCATAGTCATTTACAAGACAGGATGAAAAATGTAGTCTTCCCCATTCACCTCCCCAAGCACCAAGCACCAACTGAAATTCTATTTATGCAAAACAATAAAAAAAAATGTATGTGGAGATTTGTTTTTGAAATTCTTATGTTCACACCAAAAAGACTTAAAAAATGACAAAGACTGAATGAAGAGCCCACAGGACAAAGCTCTGCTCATTTTCCCTTGCTATCTTCTACTTTTTTTTCTTTTGTACCGGGAATCAAACTCAGGAGCTTGTGCCACGAAGCTATGTATCTCCAATCCTCTGTGTACTACATTTAGAACTGGTCACACAAGGAGGGGCTACTCTGGAAAGACCAATGACTGCAAAGCAGTTTACACAATTTAAAATGAAGTGTTTGTATTGTACCTCTTGTCCTCACCTGATGCCACAAATTAGTAATTATTTATTATTGATCTTGCCACACAAGATCAATTATTTATTATTGATCTTGCCACACACTGTAGTAAAAACAGTTTCCAAGTATTATTTGTGCAGAAGGAGATTGCACAGCTAAAATGGGAGCATAATTTGAAACTAAATAGTTTTAATTGTATCTTAATGCAAATCTTTTAAATTTAATCCATGTTCATTCAAAAATATTCCTTAAAAGGCTATAAGGTATCATAGACTTGTCTCAGAGACTGTTTTGGGCAGGGAGAGAGCAACTACAAACCAGGAAACAGTCAAGTAAGGAAACTCGTGCAGCCCCCTGCACTATGGGCTAGACAGAGACCAAATGGGGAGATTAGTTGATGAAATGACCCAGGACTTGTGGGTCTCACGAAAGGCTGGAGAAATCACATGAGGAAATATTGCAAAAGATTGTGCTAAAAGTGACCAATGTTTTCTATAACAAAAGTGGCACAGTAATAAATGTGAGGGGGTGAAATTTTGTGCCTATATCGTGTGATGACATCTTTTAAGAACAAAGAACGATTTCTTTTGACACTGACATTCGATAATAAAACTATTACCAGAAGTGAACTCCATAAATCAGCATTTTTGGCTCTTCCTCTTCACCTGAAGTCAGTGGTTTTAGGGGCTGAATTGGGCCCCCCCCTAAAATTGAAGTCTTAATCCCATACAATATGATCACAACATGTGATTGTGATTAGAGATAGGATCTTTACAGGGGCAATTAAGTTCATTATGTCACTAAAATCGAAATGCAAAATGACTGATTTTCTTATAAAAAGAAAAAATATTGAGGTGACACACGTGTAATCCCAGCACCAGGGAAAGTGAGGTTGGAGAACCACTAGTTCAAGACCAGCCAAAACTATCAGAGGAGGTAGAAGAGAAAGAGGAGAGAAGAGAAAGAGGTAATATAGATATGCCGGATATACATAGAGGGAGGATCCTATCACAGAAAATTCCTCACTTTGGTTATAATAATTAGCCATTATTATTTTAAAACATACAAATAAGTACTATGAAAAATACAAAATGACTTAAATTTTGATGGTGCTTGAAAATTCCTCTTAATACTGATAGATCTTTCCCAAATACCAAAGATCAAAATTCATCAAGAATTTGTAAATGCTACAAAAGGGCAAAATTGTGCAAAGACCTGATTATAGAGGCTTAAACTAAAGATTTACATACATCATTATTGATCTCTTCTCCTTGCTATAGAATATTGAATACCTGGATGGCCAATAGAACGAAATTAAAGAGTTACTCTCTTTTAAAATGAAAAACAAAACAAACTTTCCTTGGAAAAGACTGGTTTCACAAAAAAAAAAAAACAGAGAAATATGAAATAATCAAAGAAATATCAGAAAAGTAGTTTTTATCTTCTCTAGTGTATACTTTTCAGGAGGTCTGGCCACAGGCCTATTTTATTCATGAGTGAATGTATGTTGTGTTCTACATTGACTGTGAATACCAATGTGTTGAATTTCTCAGCTTGGGATTACAGTATTTAGTAAAGGGCATTGTTTTCCTTAATGTGCTAATGTTTCTAGACATCTTAATGTTTGTATTTATAATCTGGAGGCTGATATATTCCAGATATTTAGCTTTTGAACATCTCCATAAGGGTGAAAATGAATCTAAAATTCCACTACAGTTACATCTTTTCTTTCATAGATTTTTACGTAAATGCAGTACAATATATATTACTACAAACACCACTATAGACTACTCTGTCAGTACTGAGACATGCAGTGTTTCTAGGCTTCAGAATAGGATATCTTACAGGATATCACAGAAGACTAAGAATTCTATAATTTTATCTATACAATCTTAAGAATATAGAACTGCAAATAAAGTAGGCCTAGATTTTAGAAAAATGTAGCTATTGGTTCACCTGTTGTAGTTAGTGTTCCAAAGTCAAATAGCCTATCTCAACTGGTAGCAACTTCAACCTTTTAAAAGAGGAAAGAGCGAGAGGACACATTAAAGGCCTCTGTCTTTTCACAATTCTCTAACAACTTTTTCTCCCCAGTTATTAAGGAGAGCACTTCCTTGCTCCTTCTCTTTTGCCTTGTGTAATTGCAAGTCTCTTACAAGGCACATCTCCTTTCATACTTTAACTTCTCTCATTTTTACCCCTCACAATTGTGCTCTTTCTTTTTCTCTTCCTTGGAAACTTGCCCTGGTTTCATAATTTGGCTACGTTCTCCTTCACTTTTCTGTCCTCTGTAGTCATGTTCACACAGGCTGTTCTCTGCTTTATGTCCCACCTACGTACTAACCTCACTTGTTCCAGGGCAGAAGTTGAATATAGGCCTCTCATGATTTCCTTTTGTCTCTTACATTTCTCTCTCCATTAAGCCCTAGACACACACACATAAGACTTAAAATATATTTCTTAATTTGTATTTTGCTTTCTTTTCTGCCTAAAAAATGTAGAATCTAAACTAGAAATTGCCATTGAATATAAGCTTACAATTTACTACTAATGCAACAACATCATTATTCTTAATTTTTACTTCAAAGATTTTTTTCCTTATCTTGATATTCATACACATCAGGAAATTTTAGCCATACTCTTATAACTGGGGTAGAGATCAATGAAATAGCAACTTGGGACTACAAGGAGAGAAAGAGACAGAAAGAAAGACAGACAGACAGAGAGACAGAGAGATTCAGACAGAGACAGGGACAGACAGAGACAGAGACAGAGACTGTGACAGAGAGACAGACAGAGACAGGTTGAGAGAACATATTTACTCAAAGTAAATCTCGTATGTGTAGGCAGTGAAGATAAGAGTAATAGAATAGAACTAAGATAATTCTTGTTCAAGATCACAGGTCTAATGAAGCAAATACATAGAGAGGTGGTAACCTTAAAATACTCCTGAATATTGAAGGCAAAATTATAAAGAAAATGTTGGCAATATATAGAAGTTGTTATAATAGTCATATTTTAAACTATTTTCATATGAGTATATAATGATTTTTAAGAGGCATAATGGACTCTTTTAGGTAGGACACACAGTCAAAGAAACAGAGTATGGTCCCTAGAGAGTGCAATATAGTATAGAGCTGGGAATATTTATGTGGTTTTGGCAGTGGAAATCTGTGGAATTTGTGAATCCATGGAAAATTTGGGTTTGGTTTACAGGGGAAAACTGATGGTACACTCACAGGTAGAGAAATAGTGCTCATTTTGCAAGTAAAACGATAGCCTATTTTATGGGAGAAAGGCATGGGCTATTTCTTTTGTATTTTTTAAAAATCTGAGTGATTGAAGATGTTTTGCCCAAAACTCTTCTTTACAATCTTTGAATGTTTCTCTCTTGATCAGATTTATGCCTTTTACCTTATCAACAAAGCTAATTTGTGGATGCAAAGTACCTTTGAGGGATATTGGTGTAATGGGTCTGGAGAAATGAAGTATAAATAAGCCAAAAGAATGCACATATAGATAATGTTAGGTAACTTTTTGCACTAAAGTTGTAGTCTTCTTAAGAGTATAATTTTAAAATTATGATTGTCGTTGTCTCCTTCTTACCCGTATTTATTTCTTCTTTAGTTCCTTATATTTAAGGCATGCAGGAGTGCCAAAGATTTATCTTCTTATGGTGACTTCAGGTGGAGAAAGTAATTGACTTTGCCAGGCATCAAAAGTCTCTGACTAATCTAAAGGAGATAGGCATATTGGGTGCTTTCATTTGAAGAACCGTCATTTTTGATAGTCTGAGAAAGAAGACAAGGACATTAGCACCTCTGGACAAAAATTGGCTTATATTAAAATTAAAGGTCTTATGCCAAATGCTGCCTAACTTCTACAACTTTTCAAAGTCACTTAATTCACCAGTATTCTACTTTTAATTTTTAACTCTTGATTATTTATCATGGTTGTAAAATAAGCACAAGTGTTAATGATATAATGATTTTTAAATGAAGTAAAAATGATTGCTTTATTTTCCAAATTTAATGTTATTTACTAAACTTTGGGACATAATTTCCAATTTGTTTATAACTGGAAAACGCTTTGTAACTAAATAATATCGTGATTCATTTTTATCAAAGCACTACTATATGTATGAAATCAATTCAGTGATATTGTACATAAAAACAAGTTTGACTTGCTAAGATTCATTCATTTTTGGAAGTAATGAATAACTATTGATGACGAGATTTGTTGGAATGAACAATGAGGCAGAGATGTCATATTTGTTCTATGTTTTGTGCTTTTCATTGCATATGAACACCAAGGGTTAAATGAGAAACACTGTTTCTCTGTGAATAACGTTCAGGTAGGAGAACAACATCTTCCACACATTACCTGAATAAACTAGAAAATTGGCGTGACTAGCTTAGTAACTCTTCTGTGCAGTCTAGATTATAAGAAGGATAATATAACTCTAAAGGGGTGAGTTCCTGGAAAACAGCACTGGCAAATGTTTCTTAATTTTCCCATGCTGGGAAAGCACCACCTCATGCAATTAAGTAGCTTTGTAGTTTAAAGTTGAATTCCACAATCTTCCTTTCCAATAACATCTGATGTCACTGTACATTCTCACTGGAATCTAAAAACTTATTCTGGAGCTTCATAATGAAACCTCTGTCTATGACAATGAAAATGAAGCATCAGAGTAGAACTGAGAGCCAGGGTCCTGCAGAAAAGGGTGAATTTCATGCCAGAGCAACCTGCGTGCCCCCACAGAATGTGAACTTGAAAGTTCTGGGTTGATGCCATTTTCATGTTGAGTTTACTATTGCCCATCCGAGGTTGTGAATTACTACAAAGTACAGTCCCTCTTTCCCCTGACTGTACTACAAAGTACAGCCCTCTTTCCCCTGACTGAACCAAAGCATCATCAAGACAGTCTCACTGCCTGGGATATACTAGACCGACTTTAGCTGGAGGACACCGAAGTTAGTCTTTAGAACTGGACAGAATATCCACAGCCCTGGGCAGGCGAGACACAAGCTTAACTTTTCTGGGAATCAAGCAAAAAGAACATTATAGCAGGAACTTGTTTGTATCAGGGCTCCTTCCCCAGGGCCCTCCTGCAGTTCAACAACTGCCTGCGTCAGGATGTGTATTTGGTCTTTCTCTGCACAGTGACCTTTTCTCTGGTCCATTTGCATCTCCATTCTCCTCTGAATGAGGAGGTGGATGGCCTCCAGAGCTTGCTTCAGCTTTGGTCAACAATTTGTTTCTGCTCAAGTGCAAAGATGGTTGCTTACCAATCTACCCTTAGATCAACTCAGGGACAGAAATAGCTCTACCTAGTTTCTGTTTCAGTAAAGCCAAGAGAATATTGACATGACATTTATTTTCTCCAAATCATAACAGAATCAGATATTTAAAGAATCAGATATAACAGAATCAGATATTTATAGAAAAGAATTATCAGTGAGTTCATGTGTGAACTTCATAATTCAGCTCACATAAATAAGAATTGAATTACAAATTCTAGCCATGATTTGGAGCACATAAAATTACTTTGAAATTTGGATCATTTAACACTAGTTCATCTTGATTCATCACATTTTAATAAACTTGTTTAAATTCATAAATTATTATAATGATCAAAATTAAAATAGAATGATGTTAAATAACATGATAAATTAAAACAGAATGATGTTAAATATACAAACATTAAGACATTGGAACCAATTTAAGTACTTGCTTTCATGCAGTGATAATCTAGTGTTTCATCAGTAGCATAGTATACTAAAGCATCACCAAATTCTTTATTTAAATAAAATTAAGCAGAATCAGTTAACTTTGCTTTCCTGTAAGTTTAGCACTATATTCTATTGATTTTACTATTACTATTACTATTTCTATTGATATTACATCTATTGAACTACTATTCAGATTGCTTCTTCTTTAAAACTTTAGATGATTACTGACTAGCATTAGATGATTAATGACAGTCCTCCAAAAACTGGCATGGCTCAACCAAAAGATTAGAAAATTAAAATTATGATCCTCAGGTTCATAAGCATGATGATTGGGTATTCAGGCTATACGCATGATATGTGCATCCTTCAAATCTTGTTATAACTTTGACACATTACCCGTCTGATGTGAAAAAAAAAAAGGGAAAAAAAAAGAAAATGAAAATTATTTGGCAAAATGTAGCAATAAGTGTATTCTCCCCACCAAGACAAGTCTCCCTACCACTCCCTATTATTCCCTGAGGTTTCTCAAGACTAGAATGAAATAGAAATACATACTATATTTCCCATATTTATTGATTTGAGGGGGTACTGCCTATAAGCTGCATCTAAATAGCTTCATAGGCAAATAGAAGGGGATGAAAGGGGCTCAGACCACAGTTGCAGGATTATGTAAATGAAAAATTCTGCATTTTGTGGCTCTCCTAGCTCTCTCACTATGGCCTGAACTCAAATAAGTCAGTCCTATTCTGGATGTTTAATGGTCTCAGCAATTTTAATGGACGAGGTCTTTCTCATGCACAAGAGGATTTCTTGCCCTGATGAGAGCGTGTAACACTGTGGAGTGCCCTCTGGCCCCACCCTTTTTTATGAGGGTTTATCTTCAGCTTGTGCAGAGACCAAATCATTCTTTGCAGTTTATACCTCACTAGTCCAACATTATCTGAAGAAAATCATCAGCTAGAAATACACAGTGCTGAGAAAACCCATGCCCAAATCTCTAAGTGTCCCAAGCTCCATGCCTTCAAGGTAAAACATGGATAGGAGTCACATGTTGTGGAGATATACTGTTCCAGGTCAGGTCCCCAGTGAATCACCTGTTCCCACCAAGCTCTCACTTCTCAACAACACACTGAACTATGATAGTGCCCCCCGATCCAATCACCTTCCAAATACATGAGATTTTTGGGAGATATTTAAGGCATATAAACCACAACCTTCTTTCCTTAGCCTAAAAAGACCCACATTTATCTCATTATGCATAGTACATTTAGTTCTTCTTTAAGATTCACCCAAGTTTTAGTTCCAACATTGCTGAAAAATCTAACTTCAAAGTCTCCTATAACTCAAGGCAAATTCATAGGTGTGAGCCCTTGGTGAAATAAAAGAGAAAGCTAAATAAATACTTCCAACATACAATGACACAACATAGATATTCCCATTCCAAAATGGACAAATGGGGCATAGAAAGGAATCAGGACCAAAGGAACACCAAAACCCAGCAGGAGAAATATGAAATCCTACAGCTCAGTGTACAGCACTCAGGGTAGATTGTGGTAAGATGTGAGTGACAATGGGTTTGGTCACCCTCACCTCTGTGGAACTGCTGGTTTAAACCCACCTGGCCTCTTTTTTAGGGTGATTCTATTCACTGTCTGTAACTTTTATTGGCAGACATTCCGTGTTCCTGGAATCCTCAAATTTCTGGGGCCTCCAATGCTTGTGTCTTCTCTCTCATAGTTTTACTCACTGACTTCTCAGGCGCACACTACCTCACATTTTGGGTCTTCTGAATTTTAGGTGGCAGTCTTCATGATCCCGCAAGTCTTCTGTTCTGCATGCTTATAAAACCAGCACCACATGGGTCATCAACCCAGCACATTTTGGACCATGGATTCAGTACCCTCTGAATTATATAGGGTGAATAAGTCTTTAGTGCTTAAGTTCAGGAAGTTAATATTGTTATACTAAGGGGGATGGGGATTTAGCTCAGCGACATAAGTGCCTGCCTGGCAAGCATGAGGTTGTGAGTTCAATTCCTGTTTAAAAAAAAAAATGATGTTATACTGCATGGCAGAAATTTTATGAGGGTACATTTTAGGTCATAAAGTAAAACAATAAAACAAATTTTCATGTATGTTCAACAGCAGATAATATATAAAAATATTAGCTACTTAAACTGGAAAAAACTAATAATCCAAACTGGAAAATATATAATATTTATAACATACCCAAGCTGGAAAGACCAGAAACATAAAGTTTAGATGTTCTTTATCTTTATTCCTTTATTACCTTATTACTCTTGTAAAATTTAATCTGCTCTTCTATATGTATTTTTATATATTATATGTATTTACAGCTATGAATTGCATACACTTATAGACAGGTATTTTTCCTTCATGGAGGAAAGATTATTTCCCCTGCAAATGTACATTTGTTATTTCTCCTGTGAATGCATACTTTTTAGTGCTTAAATCAGTAAATAAAGTATACTAAAAGAATTAGCAAATTATTGTATTATGGTAATATTACATATACAAAAATACACATTTTAATATTTTATATTAAATCATATGTTTTTGCAGTGTATGTAAAATTGTGTAATATCTTATGCCAAACTCATTTTTAAAAAATTATACTTAGTATTTTTTGTTCTGGTAACTAGTTTGACACTGTTCTCATTTATGTCTGTAGGGAATTGCTGGTACATGTAGCATAGATTTCATTTGGGCTGAAACTACATACAAATATATTTCAATGCCTTGGAATCTTTACAGATGTATGTGTCATAAGATTACTGACTCAGGAAAACACAAAGATGCCTGAGGGGAACATTAATATTGCAGATCATAAGAAATTAGATTTTCAATGCTCATGAGTTTGGTTAATGATATTCATGACTAGCAATTGACTCACTCAAATTTTTAATACATCCTTTACACTAGTGAACAATTATAATGTTGGCAACTTGAAAATTTAATGTTGTCAAGAATACAGGTGATTTTAGTTGAGTTGTATGTATGTAATTCATGTGCAACTAGTATATGGTATAGACCCTTAAAAAATAAGAAAATAGAATGCTCCTAGGAAAAGGCAATTTATTTTCAGTGGACAGCACAAGCAAGTTGAGACCACAATTTGAACTGTGAAGTAATTTTTTGTTAGATTTTACGGTTGTCTCTGTTTTAGCCGTCAGTGGAGGAGCCCAGAACATACAGATCATCTAGAACCACCTTGCTGAGGCATCCTGACAGTTACCTCCCTTGAACGATAAGCAAGACGTAGCAGAGATCATTCTAAATTTTATATCAAAACTCATGGTCTTGCCTAAATTTCTGTGTCTTTATGTAGCCTCTTAATTCATTCCTGAGAGTTAGGGACATATGTCTTTATGAACGCTAATGAATACCGAGATAGAATCTGGGGAAATTTACTGGAACTTTTAAAACCCAGCATAGAGCTTTTAATTGCATTGGAACTAGGATTTTGAATCATCAGTAGGTTACTCTACTGTTACTATAATGAATAACTGATATAGCCAGCTTTTAAATAGGTTTGTTTTAAATCACACTTTGGAATTCCAGTTCATCACCTGTTGGACCATTGCTTTGGGTCAGTGGCAGCACAGTGCTTCATGCAGGGAACACAGCAGAGGAGTCCTATTTATCTCAAAGCTTCATGAAAACAGGGAGTGAAAATTTTGGCCTAAAACTTCCCACAAACTCTCACCTCTTCAAGTATCACTATGGTGCAACAAGCATTTAACAGAGTCAAACTGTAGCAGTCTTCCAGGAATAAAGAAAGAATGTTATTCTAGAATAGAAACAATATAATGGTAGGGATTTTTGTTTTTTAAAATCTGTTTTGTAAAGTAGCCTACTTCTAGGACCTAGAATAGTGCCTAGTATACAACTGTTTAGTAAGTATTTTTAGAAAAAAATACAGAAGATAGAAAAGGAAGAGATGAGAAGAAAAAGAAATGATAGTGTTAGGAAATGTTTCTACTGCAGGCCCCTCCACTGATCACCTTCAGAACTTTACGTCTTTGCCCAGATTTCCTCACTTTTAAACCACAGTTTTCCTAGACTACTTGTCTTATCCTTGGACAATCTAGCTTCTTATTCTCAAAAGACCTTTTTAAAACAGGATTATCGCTGGGCGTGGTGGCACATGCCTGTAATCTCAGCACTCAGGAGGCTGAAGTAGGAGGATTGTTGCAAATTCCAGACCAGCCTGGGTTACAAGTGAGCTCAAGGTCAGCCTGAACTGCATACTGAGAACCTGTCTCAAAAACAAACAAATAAATAAATAAATAAATAAATAAATAACAACATTACCTGCCAAGGTTGAGTGAGCACTGGGTTTTATGTGTCTATCAGGCTACTTTTGAAAGACATTATACTGATGATTTCTGACTAGTAATTAATTATACATTTAACTTGAAAATAATGGACTAAATGATCAATTAGTTTAATAAAATTTCTTCAGTGAAATTGGTTGTAGGTACTGAAAGCCCAAAGCAAAATAACACAATGGAGTACAAGGAAATACCATGAAGTACAGAGTGACAGCTAAATTCAAGAAATTTAAGGGGGAAAAGTGTAAGACAAAAGAATCACAAAATTATTTCTGTGTGTAACTTTAATGGGTTAGTCCTGTTTTGATTTCTACATGCAGAGCCATCTTTTATGCAGTTCTAGTTGTTTCATTCTTAAGGATGTGGAAAGTAATTTGGCCAATTTCTCAGTACTGGCTTGGAAAATCTGTAGCTGTTAGGATACAGCCATCCTTTTGCTATATGAAGCAGAAGACCATTGCCAGCCAGTATTATTGCCAAAAGAGTGCTCAATTGCGTCATGTCGAAGAAACACTGAGTTAGCACACAAGGAAGACTATTTTAGACTGCTGCAACAAGAAGAAGAAGAAGGGATTGAACTGCAAGCAAAAGGGAAGTTTCTAAACACCAAAGTGTGGCAGCGGAAAAGACTTTAGAAAGAATGTTGGCCACTGAGATTATCAGTGCTTGCTAATTGGCCTTTTGTTTTGAAATTAGGCTCCTAACATCTCAGAGTCAGAGGGGCAGGGGAATTGTCACTCTGATGGGTTCCAGGTTTCTGAGAAGGACATATTTATGTTATAAACCTGGCAAGAGGCCAGAGAACAATTCATACACATTTCGAAGGGTTAGAGCAAGAATTTACAAACTTTTAAAGTAAATGTTCTGAGAAAAAGTTTAAGGACTTCTGATTAGGAAGAAACATATTTAAAACAGTCAAGCTGAAAGAACATTAAGCCCATCTTGGTCAAAACTTTATCATCACAAAAAGTTTAAAGTTCCCACCCCACCATGTATCTTTGTTTCTTCCCATCTTTAAGTGTTGTGTGTGGAACCACTCATTTACATGAAATATTTTCCACAAATATTTACCTTGTGCCACTGGGTAAAGAATAGAGAACACCATCAAGGCCACTGACTGCATGAGTCTGTGATGTACTGACAAGATAGTAGATAATTGATCACCCATCTAAATGCAAAAAATAAGTAGGAAAGATTCCACCAAATAATTTGTCTCGAGGGTTTGCCCTGGTTACTTCCTCATTATTGAGACAAAATACCTGACACCTACAAGTCACACGAAGAAAGGTTTATTTCAGCTCACAGTTTGCAGAGATTTCAGTCTGAGGTTTGTTATCTCAAAAGCAAGATGTCATGGCAGAGGGGCATGAGAGAGGAGAAACAGAGCAAGTGGAAATCAGTAAAGCAGTGAGGCAGCAGAGAAGTGGCAGTAGAAAGTCTTCCCTTCCCTTTTATCCCATCCAAACAAGACTTTTGGATGGTGCCACGCACACGCGAACCTGGGCTTCCCATTATCCACGCTCAGAGCTTTGCAAAATTGATCAGTGGACTAATTTAGAAACCACACATCCTTCATCCATATTCACATACCCTACATCCGTGGTGTCGCACCTATGGCGCGGGTGCTGCAACAGGCTGTTTGTATTGAAAGCTCTAAAAGTTTCACCATCATTGTCCTAGATTCAATCACCCACGGAAAGCCTTCCCTACATGCTCACAGGCTTCGGGAACACATATAGATACAAGCCTTAATAGGGTTTGTGACAGGAATTTGACCCAATTGTAGTGTCAGGGAAGAATTCTTCAGAAAGTAATGTTTGAGCTGAGATCAGAAAAATAAGTAGGAATTAAACAAACAAGAAGATGGGATAAGGATTAGCCAATGAAAAAGTTCTGATAACGGTGAATGGTGGCAAGATATAGAATTGAAATAAAAATCCAGCATGGCTATCACAGACATTGCCAGGGTGAGCACAACTTCATAGTAAATGAACCAGAGGTTTTGCAAACCAATATAAAGGATGATTCAATTTGTTAAATATAAATTTTTATGCCCATATCTTACACCCTGAACATCTAATTCAAAGATAACAGCATGTAATGTATTAACTGTTATTCTCCTAATGTTTTGTTTTGAAATTTTGTTTTACCTTTTTCCCATAAATTTTTTTAAAAAAATTTCAAGGTACCATGGCCCTGCCAAGGATAACTCTCCCATGTCAATCTGACACTTCATCTCGAATTTACTGGCATGAGCTGGGACATCTATGGGTGGATCCAATGTCTTGATTTTCTACTAGCAAGAGATGCTTTCTCTCTTATACCTCACTGAGAGGATTTTTGATGCATTGCATCTGGGCTCACATACCTGAGAGCCAGTCTGAGAATAATGTTGGTATTAAGGGATTGAACTCTACTGCATACTCTTCAAAGTTAAGAAAACAAGCAGTGGAGTACACTACATGAAAGTAGCAGTCTGATATTCTGTTTTAGACTTTGGTTCTGAGGCTTTTCCCCACTCCTGTTGCATCTAAATAATCCTAGATTTTCTGAAAAATCTGTGCATCAATTTACTGATACAGAAATTTTAGTTTGGGTCCATTATTATATGCCATAAAGTTAATTTCACATTATATTCTTCAAAATATTGTGAAGTTCTACTAAATATATATACAAATATATATATATGCTGTACCATTTGCTCAGCCGAACCATGCAATAATTCAAAGAAATAAAAATATTTCAAGAGATATTTTTAATTTCACTTTTTTTCTAAATGGATTAGTGCCACAGAAGACAAAGAGATCTCATAGGTAGGGACAGAATTCCGAGTCTAGTACAACTCTGGGTATATAATGAGGATGTAATTGAGTTGTAATTGAGTTTTAAAATCATTATTATGATTTTTAACTGATTCAGCTTTACTTAAAGTCAGATATAATAATTTCCTGAAAAAAGTCACATCTATATTTGTATCTATATCTATATAATAAGGTGTTTCTTATGGAGATGTTTTCTCGATGAGAAGCATCTTATTGTGTATATTACATTAAAAGACAAGCGGTTGTGCATCATCCATGTTGATAGCAGGGTTAGTCATAATAACCAAAGGGTGGAAGCACCTTAAATGAAGCAAAAGAATATTTTTGCCTTTAAAAAGGGGGAAATTCTGACACTGGCTGTAACGTCAGTAAACTTTGAGGAGATTATGTGAAATAAGCCAACAAGAGTAAAAAGAGAAAAAAAGGCAAATACTGAATAGTTCAGCTAATGTGAAGTACTTGCAGTAGTCAACCTCTTAGATACAGAAAGCAGAAAATGTTTTCTCCAAGCTAGGAGGACAAAGAAGTAGTTACGGTTTAATGAGTAATAGGCTTTAATTTTGCAAGATTAAAAGTCCTGGAAATTTATTGTTCAAAATGTGAATATATGTTCACCATCACTGGTCATTCGAGAAATGCAAATTAAAACAGCACTGAGATTTCCTCTCACCTCGGAAAGAATGGCTACCATCAAGAAATCAACTGATAATAAATGTTGGCGAGGCTACAAGGGAAAACGGAACACTGCTCCACTGTTGGTGGAAGTGTAGACTGGTGCAACCACTGTGGAGGTTGGTATGGAGATTCCTCAAAAAACTAGGATTGGAAGTTCCATTCAATCCAGCTATTCTCCTCCTGGGTATTTTCCCAGAAAAATTGAAAAGGTCATGTCACAAGTGATAGATGATAGATGCTATCATTGATAGATGATAGCAGCACAATTTGTGATAGTTAAATCTTGGAAACAACCAAAATGCCCATCAACTTCAGAATGGATAAAAAAATATGGTGTTGTCATATAATGGAATACTGCTCAGCTATAAAAAATGATCTTGAGGCCTTTATTGGTAAATGGAGGCAACTTGAGAATATCCTCATAAGTGAAATAAACAAGACTCACATTAGAAAATATCACATTGTCTCTCTAGTATAAAAAATAAGAACAGACAGATAATGGTACCAAAAAAAGTATAATAGATATAAAAGTATAATAGATATAATAGATACTGTAAAAGTGAAAGGGAAGGAAAGCTCTCTAAAGGATATAATGGTATGTATAGTGTGTAAAATAGATGACCATATTACTGAGTTTTTGTTAGATCATTGAACAGAAGAGTTTGTACTGTCAATGTTTGAATGTCTAGCCACTTTTTATGCTTTGACTCTGTAACTTTAACAAGTATTGTTAACAATATGTAATATATCAACTAGCGATTTTATAATGTTAAATTTTTTGAACTCTATTCTACTTTTCTTTTTGTTTTTTTCTATTTTGTCTTTTTTAAATCTTCTTTTCTTTCTCTCTTAAAATAAAATAAAAAAAGAAAAATGTGAATATACTTAACATTTAAGTATAAAACAAAACAAAAAATAACAAACTCCTAATTGGTCAATCTGAAAAACATCACGTTAAAAACCACAAACCAAGGTAAAGCCAGAAATGTTCATAATTTTTAGAGAATTGTAACAAGCAAAACTTATGCTATAAGACTCAGATTAGATAATTTCACCAAGATTAATACTTTGTAGTACTCTTTCTGTTTTCCTTTCTGGGAATAGGAAATGTGCCGAGAAACAGAACCCTTAAAACATAACAAGGATCTTGACTGAGTAGTGATAATCTCACCAACATTTCTGTCATAGTTGGATCAATCTATTATTTCTCATTTCCTGTCAAAGTTCAGGATTCCTTTGAATGTTTTTATGGTGTTAGTCAAGTATTGTTCTATAAAACTCTTTGGGGAAAAACTGCAAATAAAACAGTTTGACATTGACTATAAATAATTTTAGAACTTGAAAGAATCTGAGTATACTTGAAGTCATTTTAAAAATCCATGTCATTGGAATTATGTTCTCTCAGTAACGAGTTATTTTGATGTTCATCAACTATGTTCTTTGAATGAGGAGAATCAAAGAAATTTGAACATCTTTAACTTCTGGAAAACACGTTAAAATTTTATGCACAAAGCATGAGATGCTTTTAGCTAACCTAATAGCCTGACTTTAATTCTTGGCTCTTTGCTTTCCAATGGGCAAGCTAGTTTAATACCATTTTTACATCTCTGTTGGCATTATTCAGAACCATCCGTCAGCATTTTATCTACCATTTCCCTATTTATTCTTTTTCTGATAGCTCAGCCAAACTTTGTCAGCCATCTGTCTAGCATATAACTAGGAGAGGCTAAGCCCTGAAAACCAGTATGAGTAAAACACTGTTCCTCTTCTCCTCAAAGATGGCACTATGTATTTAGGAACTTAAAGCCTGGTCTCTAGTTTTATCCATTTTATCCCTACTTGCAACCTGTTTTTGCCTTCCTTTCTTTTGTAACACTGGTCTCACTTCCCACACTTTGTTCACTGTGAGTTCTGTTTTAGATTTACTCAATCTGAAATCTTCAATTTTGTAATTACTTTTATTGGTGTTCCAATCAACACACCAAGGACCCTAACAATTAACTGAAATTCAGTGGTTCTAATATGTTAGGCAGTAAGTGCCTAGTTCTGTACAAAATCTTGATTTTTCTTTGAGAAAAGTATCTTTGTACCATGCACACTATTTAACATCTTGTTAAACATGATCCACCACTCCAAAGTGCTCAGCTCTCCTGAAATCAGAGAGAACTTATGACTGAAACCAGACAATTTGGTTGCTCTTTCTGAAGTTTATATTGCAAATAGAGTGAAAAAAAATTACCAAAAATGGAGCTGAAAGTTAAGCAAGCAGCAAGTCTGGGAACAGAATTTAGAAGCTGAGTGAGATAATGAATGCCTATAATCCCAGCATTCTGGGGGTACTGAGGCAGGATTGCAAATTGTTCCCAGGCTAGGCAATTTAGCAACTCAGTGAGACTGTTTCAAAATTTTTTTAAAACAATTAAAAAGCTGGGATTTTAGCTCATTGTAAAGGCTCTCTGTTCAATTCCCAACATTACAATCAATCAATCAGTCAATCAATCCTGCTTGGTGCCTACAGCTACCCTAGTTTTTGTCCCTTTTGTGAACCTCCTTCTCCTTCCCTTTGACTCTGTGAGGTCATTCCATGGCCCTGAGCTTATTTTTGTTGCCTCACTTGAGTTGCTGCTGTCTGTAGCTTCCAAAAGAAATCCCTAGTTGATGTGCATAGTTATTGGTGAAATCTGTGATTGTCTACAGATTGCCTACAAAGTCACCCCTTTAGTATTTTGGTAAGGATATTAGGAAACACCTCATCTCGTCTTACCTGCCACTCAGTCCTCTTTGCTTTGTAGTGGCATTGGGCATGATGGTCACATGAAGCACAGTTATTGTCTGCTAAAGCTGTCTGTGATCAGCTATTGTCTGCCCAGTTGGCTTCTTCATGTTTGGATCACACCAGCACTGCCTTTCATGTACTGAAGCCATGAAATGTTCCTTGCTGATCCAACATGAACTTCTTTATATATACTACTGTTCCATTTTTTCAGTCAAAGCATTGTGGTATCTCTCTTCCCAGTGCATTAGGGATGCTTATGTAGAATAGCACTTTCTATTTTGACTTAAATTTCTTGCCTAGAAGACTGACACACAAATCCATGGAAGATGGGTCCAAGAATGACAATATTTAAAACTTGATTGTGTGATTATACTCTGGTAGTGAGGATAAAAGCTGTTCTTTGTGAGGTGACATGCTTCTTTTGATTCTACATTGAGTGCTTTTGAAATGACTGTGGAAACAAACACCTGCTTGCCTAAATAATGCATTAGAGTCTTTCTAAAGGTTTGTCTCCATGTCTAATATATTTAACTGTTGAAAAGGTCACTTATGAATTGCATGGCTGTATTTGGGATTTTTCTTTTCCATAAGGTTGAATAATTTTCATTCCTCCCATTTCATAGCTGTGGAAATTTTGGGGTCCTCTGGAAAATTAGCCTACTCCCCTTAAATAGCCTCATGTAACTGATCACATCCACTTCTATGTGATTTATTTGCCAAAGTGAAAGATAAGCTTATATGCCTGTCACTTCTGCTTATTCTCCTAATTTGCCAGCCATAAGGAAAAAAGTTTATTTTGTGCTTATTAAATTAAGCAAATACAAGAAATTACAAACTGTATAATGGCTTTAGGTTTTATAAAAAATGTAGTTATTTCATATTCTTTATCTTTCAGTTTATCTAGTGGACATCATTAGATAGTTTCTTGTGTCACTTGCATTTTATGAAATAATTGATGCATCTCAAATATAGATTTCCATTACACATTCCTGTTTTCCCACTGACTTTTTCATTCTCAATTTCTTTCAGTTTTACCCACTTTCTTGAGGGATTTTAGCCATTAAAATATTTATAATAATCTTTGTGACAATATAAATGGCATCACAAAAGGAAAAACTCCTGCATAATTCCATTGACATAAAGTCTCTAAATGGCCATTCCTACAGATGGCTTCAATTTATTCCTGTACAGACTTATATTTCATTGCACAGACTGCATTGCTTTTGTTGAGAAAGACAGAGACAGAGAGATAGAGAGAAATATGAGGGAGAGAAAGCATGACCTCAAACACCTCTGAAAGAGCAGCAGGCAGAAATTGATTACAAAGTAGAGGTAATTAAAAGAAAAGCAGTCGCCGATAGGTAAATAGGTACAGAAAATGTGATATACATACACACAGTGGAGTACTTCTCAGCCACAAGGAAGGCTACATTTGGCCCCAGAGCTCAATGTCAGTGGCCCAGCAACCCTGTGAGCCCATTGGGGATCTAGAGAATAAGCCACACCCTGAGACCCCACCTCCTGAGAGGGAGTATTGGTGAACCGCAGCCTCACACCTCTTTGCTACTCCAGAAACCTCAGATTGGAGGAACCAGGTGCCTAACTCAGTCTCCTACACCATTGGACTGGCAGCCAATGCAGGAAGCACCCAGGATGCAACAATGGGCTGATTTGAAGGAATAAAGGAAAATGTCAAGACAAAAGAACAGAATGCAATCTCATACCTCCAGCCCACGCAGAATATGTTCAGAAGACACAGATATAGAAGAAATTAGAAGGTACACACCTGAAATTTCTGAGAAGATAACATCTGAAGTAAAGAAGCAACTTAGTGCTTGTATTCTTAGGTTAATTTTGCAAACCTGTCTGATGGTCTGGGAAGCTATTTTGAAAATAACAAGATATTTATTGTAGCTGTTGTTGATTTCCAATTATCTTGTTTTGAAGCCCTGCTATCGTTTTCATTGTTTTGTTCTGTTTGGTTTTGTTCTCTTTAAAATTACAACAAAACAAAATAAAACAAAAAGTACACTTGAGTCATTTGTAGAAAAATGGATGGATCTTGAGGCCACAACACTAAGTGAAATAAATCAGACACAGAAGGTTAACTATCACATGTATTCTTTAATATGAGGGGCCTCGAATGCAAATCATTTAAAGAGCAATGGTAGGAAATGAGGAGACAGACTCTGTGAATTACATCTGGGGCGAGGAGCAGGGTGAGGCACTAAATGTCTGTGCCAACTCCCCAAGGTGACTGTAATGGTTATGTATCACAACCACATGCTAATAAAAAGGTACTAGAGTGATTAATGTGGAAATTGAAGCAATGCGTTGCTCTAAAACTCTGACAACAGCAGAGTTGTCTTCCGCTACAAAACAAAGAGCATCTCCTTTTCAATGATGGTGATGTCTCAAAGAGAGGCACTAAATTTTAAATTAAGGGAAAATCAAACAAAACACATTTTTCTTTACTTCTTAAAAATTTCTTCTACTTATGAAATATTTTCATAAGTAGCATTCATCACTTGAATGCTGAATTTGATTATAACTTATATATGATGTTTTATATCTTGTCAGTCATGTAATTCACATGATATTGTTTCAAAAAAAGACAGTAATATTTGAAATAGTATTTGTGAATACCTGATAAGTATTAGATGTCTTATTTTATTATGTTAAGGCTTGTTTCTGTTTCAGTAAACTCTCCTGTGAATACAGTGCTGAAGTATAAACTATATAAATTGATTTTAAAGGTAAAATTATAGTAATTTTGTATCTTGCTTAAGGTTGATTGATTGATTGATTGATATCTTAGAAATTGAACCCAAAGTCTGCCACATGAGAAGTAAGTACTCTATCACTGAGCTATCCTCCCAGCCCTGGAGGATGATTTTCTTTTAAAGTTAGCAAATTAAGTCAACACAGAATAAGTCCAAAATTACTATAAAAATACCTGAAACTACTGTTGAGTTACATTACATATTGTTCATCACATTTATACACACATGCAGTTATTGTTGATGTTGTTTGCAGTACTAGGGATTTAACCCAGGACCTTCACACTGAACTACATCCCAGCCTTTGAATTTTTTTGTTTTCATTTTGAGTTAGTGTCTTGAAAACTCAGTAAGTTGCCGAGGCTGCACTCAGACTTGCCATCCTCCTGCCTTGACCTTGAAGTGCTGTGAGATTACAGACAAGTATTACTATGCCTGGCTAGAATTTATGTATTTTATATGTAGAAGTATACTTAAGTGTAAGTTTATCAATGCACAGTATGTACTATAAACATAGAAAGCATATATTAAGTGTATTTCATGCTTTCGATTGCTGAAAAGACTGACTATAGTTGAATTTGTAAAAATTAAATGCTTAGTAATATTATAAACCTTTATAGACATTGATATTTTATTTTTTAAAAAGTTTTAAGAATTTATTTTTCTAGTAAAAATGTCCTAGAATGAACAAATCAAACAGAAAAGCATAAGCAATGTTTTCTGCAATTGATTGTAGAATTCTTCTATATCTGATTTATATTCCTTAGTATCATGGTCGCAATTGCAGAAATGCAGGAAGGCACTTTATGACTTAGGGTGAGGAGTTTGTGATCCAACTATATTCAAAAAGGAAAATGGACACACCTTGAAGCCGTAATATTAAGTGAAATCAGTAACACATAAGCTTTAATAATTCATAGTTTCTCTTAAATGAGAAACCCAAAGCATAAATAAAGAGCAAAGTAAAAAGTAGACAATAAGGAACAGGGAGATCAATCTTTTGCAAAAGGGAAGAGTACCAACAGGTGGAGGGAGGAAGAGAAGGAAGAGACAAAGGGGACAAAAAAGAATTAAGATGTGTTAGGTACATATACCAACTCCCTGGATGAATGTAATCATTATGTACTATAAATGTGCAGTAGCAAAAAGCAATGCAGAAAAGAACAAAAAGTTTTACGAGAAAAATTTTCCATGTGTTGTTACTGTAAAAATCTGTCTTCTCAAAGTAGCTCTGCTGAAACAATGAAATTTTTTTTAGTTAAGGCTCATTCTATGGATTGTGTTTAAAATGTGAGAGATCAGTCATTTTAAATTCTCCATTCCTGTCCCAAATGTCAGTGAAACTAATTTGGCAGTAACTGATTTATTTCACCCACAAATGCTATTTCCTGGCTCCAGCTAAGCCAAAAATACAGGACCAGGGCATAACCCTTCTGTGACTCTTCCCTTTCTGTTCATACACAAAATGAAAGTAGAACAAATTAATCATCTCCAGATAGAGATATTATTGTTTTTCTAAGGCCTTTGACCTTAAAAATGCACAACAGTTATTTTTGTCTTATCGTAACTATTCTTGATTAATAAAAGTTGGCTTATACCATATTTTTGCTTTGGAAAAAATTGTTAAGGATTCATAGTAGGGCCAGAAAGATACTGTAAATGCACGTGATGAGAATAGCAAGACATTCCTTCATATTTGCAGTGAGGTCAAGTTAGGCTTCCAGCGTTGTGGATACAATTGATAGAATCACATGCATAGCTTGGCCACTGGAGATGGCTGGAGAGCTTTGCTTGGTGCTGAACCTCCTGCCCCACTTCATGGACAGCTCCCCTTCAAAGAGTCATTTGTCACATTTCCATTGACAATTTGACATTTTAGAGAGACACTCAGTATTTCCTGTGATCTTTCTGAGATCTTCTCCTTCAATTTGGTAGTACCCATGGTCTTTTTACTCCTCATTACAGCTCTTGTTGTGAGAAACAGACTGCCCTTGGTGAATGGTAAATTTTTATTTTATTTGCCATTCATTGGCCCAGAGAGCCTTATCTCAGAGGTTTTCCTGGTGTTGAACCCAGACCTTATTTGAGGATAGCATCTGAAGGGAAGCTATCCGTAATTTCTGGAACCAACCTTTCAACTACTCTAACGTGGGTTTACTTCATCTGGCACTTACTCACTCATGCACCCACAAAGACACACACATATTTTTCCCCTGATATTGAGAATTCTTTCCCTTGTCTGAGGACTACAATGCCTAAGTCAAAGATGCTCACTGTAGAGATGCGAAGCACATCCATATTCAAAAGAATTTTCAGGATAAGGGGTATTATTTGGTTTCAAGCTTAGAAAATTCTGAAATGACAGCAAACCTGATGTTTATATTCCTTCAATTTTCTTGAGGATTCAAAAGGATAAGCACTTATATTTGTCTTTCACTCTGGGCTTATAGGATTTTAGGGAGCTTTCCTTCCCGTGTGACATTCTTCAAGCCTGACACAAAACTGCTCTTTGTCCTGCCAGTGCCACCAGCTAAGACCAGAAGCTTGAATTTGTAAATCTGTCAAACCTGGAACACAAAACCTACAACTGTGGTATGTGTCATGTTTGCTAATGAACTAGGCAAATGACATAGAGAAGTTTTGTTTATAGGAAAAACAAAAACTAAATAATATGTGGTCTATTTTTTACAATTACAAGGATGGAGAAAATGGAAAGTATTGATTGGGAAAATAAGCCGATCTTTGGGAAGTAGTTCACCCACTCGGTCAGCAGCACGCTCCCCATTACACAGGAGGGAAGCACTTGACCTGCTCCTGCTTCAGTAAAGCGAAACAAAGTCCCTGCCCTCAGCCAAGAGCTGTGCTTTTTGCAGTAGGTGCTGCTGGTGAAGTTTAAATGTAATTTAGGCTTTAGCCTGCATTAGGCATCAGCCATTAGCTTGCAGTATGTACCTAAATGAAGTTGGCTCTGTGGATTGCTATTCATTGAGTCCATATCTGTATAATCATCAGAGAAAAACAACTTATGTCCCTCAAAGAGCAAAATGCTGATAATCTTAGATAATTAGCAATGTATTTTATTTTATATAGTAAAACATAGAACATCTCTTTTCACTGAAGGACCTCAAGCATGGCATACATTGGATCTGAAAACTAGTCAATATCTCGCAATCTTATTTTAAATAAAAACATCTGGTACACTGGTGTGCAACTTTGGGAACAATTTAAAATGTGAGTAAATAAGGTAATAAAGGAAAGGATAATTTTATAGTGGATATTTTGATACATTGTACTCTCATTATATAGTGGGAGCTTTAAATACATGCTGTAATAGCCAGCTCCCCAGTTATTATTTCATTTGTTCAAGTACTTTCATTAAAGTTGTTTTGAGAAATTGTTGAAATGCTCAGTGTAGCAATACCTCAAGTTTCTATATCGATAATGTTTCATGTTATAGTCAGCTTTCTGCTTGCTGGACACAATGATCAATAACCACTGTTTAAAGGAGGGTGGGCTTAATTTGGCTCATGTTTTAGGGGATTCAGTCCATGATAAGCTGGTTGTAAGCAGGAACACCATGGTGGAAGGACACAGTGGAGCAAAGCTGCTTAGTACGTGGTGGTCAGAAAACAGAGTCAGGTACAGTGCCAGAGAGAAAGGGGCAGGGACCAGACATAGACCTCACAGTCATGCCTCCATGAGTTATCCAGGAGTAGATTCCCCCAGTCCCATGAGTGTACCCCAAAGTCAATAAAATTGATACCACACCCTAAGTACCACACCTATAAAAACAAAATAAAAATATCTCTGTTGAAGCCATTAATAAAAATGTCAAAGAAGGAAGTAATCAGTGACAATTAAAATTTCTAAATAAAATAAAATAATTCAAGCAACTCAAACTCTTCCTTAAGTAACCTTGTATTCCTTTCTTTACTCATGACTATATTCCTGTGAAAACTCATATCCACCTTCTCTCCTGTTCCTTCAAATGCACTTATGCTTCAGTTAACCACTATTGCTAGTGTATTTTTTATCCTTGCTCTGATCTACCAGTGACAATCCAGTGTGAAATTCAATTCAAATTCAGCAGTGAAAACCCCATCTGCATTCTGCTTGAGTGCTTTTTAGGGCATAATACTGAAAAAAATCTATTTTCTCCAACTTTCTCCTTCTTTGACAAATGGGACATCATGTACTGATATCTCTCCATATTTGCAAAATTATTGAATTTTATTTATTTCAGGAGTCTTTTCTCTTGAATTTAAGCTAACTGGAGCAGAAATGACATATTAGCTATTTAGCATTATTTAAATGAATGGATATTAAAAATATATTCACATTAAAAATAAAGTGGAATAATTTCTAATGTTGCCAATCCAGGTAATACTGATGGAAATTCAATGACACATTCATGGTTAGAGAGACACAGGGACACATTCTTTTGTCAGTGGCAGAAGCAGAATAGGATCTGAGGTCTTCATATAAATTATGAACTATTTAGTCCCTAGGAAAAATCTGTAGAATTAAAATCAGAGCTATTTCACCAGAACTCCCATGGAAATCTAAGAAATGACAGAACTTAAAGAAAGAAATTCTATCATTATCATATGCTTATTCATAATGTGTTGTTAAAATGGTTAGTTCATAATGCCACTAACGGATTCAGTCTTCCTAACTATTCCTCCATGCATTTTCCCCATTGTTTTTGAATATTTTCAAAATGAGACTACATATTTCTAATGTTCCTTCCTTTATCTTACACATATGCCTCCTGTCACTTAGCCAGTTGGCTATAAGCTGAAATGGATCCAATGAATCACAGAGTGATATTTGTCCCATAAGCCACTGAGTCACTTTTTAGCATCTTGCCTGCAGAATGCTAGAATCACAGTATCTTCTGACTGAAAGACACTGCAGAAGTCATCTAGTCTGAAATTTCCCTACAGTTATAATTCATTCCTAATTCATGACTCTTTATTCTGCTCTAATGTGTCTGACTTCATGTTTTTCAGAACAAATAGGTGCTTTCATCTTAAAAGTTTCTATATTTCATGAAAGTGAGGAATAAGTTCTAAAACAGTTGCCCCCAGTCTTTTTGGCATAAGGGACTAATTTCATAGAAGACAGTTTTTTTCACAAAAGGGAGGGGAAGTTTTGGGGTTTTTTAGTATCTTTTTTCTTAGCATATATTTGTGATGTATAATAATTATACTACCAGCACTGGCATCACTGCCTCAGCTGCACCTCAGATCATTGGTAATGAGAATCTCATAGGAGCTCACAACCTAGATCCCTCACCTGTGTAGTTTGCAATAGAGTTCACATTCCTATGAGAATCTAACTCTGCCACTGATCTTAAGAGGACAAGAGATGAGATATTGATACAAAGGATGGGAGCAGCTGTAAATACAGACAAAATTTTGCTCTTTAGCCTCCTGCTCACCCTTGCTATGCATCCTGGTTTCTAAGGAACCACAAACTACATTGGTCCATGGCCCAGGGATTTGGGAACACTTGCTATAAAACTAACTTGACTCTTCCATTTAATGGTTATGTAATCTTGGGTACATTAAGTACTGCTTCTGAACCTTATTGCCCCTTATATTTAAGAAACAGATGCTCATTCACAGAAGTAAAATAAGAAAAAATTATAATGGTGTTCTACATTGCCAAATATTCAATAAATAATATTTGTAAAATTATCCTTGTGTAGTAAATGATGTACATATCTCCCTCTTATCATGTGGAATTGCTGACAGTTGCTTATTGATGGATTGATTTTTTTAACTTCCTCCTGGTTCATTTCATCTCTTGAGAGATGTTCACTGTCTACTAAGCTTGATCACTGAGGGGCTTTTTCAGCCTTTTCATGCTCTGTCTTTCAAGATTCTTTAGTTTTCACGTATAGTTCTCATATACGTTAATCATCTGAGACACAAAATATTATTATAATATCACATTATATGAAATGGAAAAGCAAGTTGGAAGTGGTGGTACTCCCCTATAATTCCTGCACTCTGTGAGGCTGAGGAAGGAGGGTCACAAATTCAAACCCAGCCCTGGGCAACTTAGTGAAGCAGCAAAAGCCTAATTCAAATTAAAAAACAAGAAAAGTCTAGGAATGGAGGTCAGAGAGAAAATCCATGGTTTAATCCCTAGTACTACTGAGAGAGAGAGAGAGAGAGAGAGACACTGAGAGAGAGAGAGACACTGAGAGAGAGAGAGAGACACTGAGAGAGAGAGAGAGAAACACAAATAAAACAAATCTTTCCTACTGTAGGAACCATTTCCATGAAGTTTAATGGAACAAAGATTTTAAAGAAGTAATTCTTTTGGGGATCAGAAAGCCAAGAAAAAATATTAAAATGAAACCATTATTCAATGAATTATAGATTACAAAATTCAATGTTATACAACATTTGATTCTACTGGGATACAAGTAGTAATATTTTTGGCAACTTATTTATAAACTAAAGCCATTATTGCTCATTCACCTGAAGATTATCTGAGAATTTTTAAGTTTTTTCATCCAATAACATTTGAATATTTTAAGATATAGTACATTTTCTAAAAAGGAATATTATTTCTACTATTTTCTAACCACTTTAGGTTAAAATCAACATATATTTAAAAGAAATTACTCTCAGTTTCAAGGTTTGTAAACTATTATGTCTTTATTTTCTATGAGAATTCCAAGATTTTTTCTGAATAAGTGTACCCATCTTTTCCTGAGTATTTTTTAATGCTAATGCTTCATGTTTTTCCCATGGAAACTATAAAAGCTTTATTTAGTATGGCTGCATGTGTCCTCATGGGAACAACTTTGACTCTATACTACCTCACTGTGTCACAGGGAGCAAAGGCACTTCAGTGATTGCCCACATGATCAGCAGAATGTTTCACAGGTGTTGGATTGGAGAGTATACTAAGAAAGTACAGATCCAGGCAAACCCGTAGCAGAAATGCACGCTAAGAATTGGGACACTCAGAGTGCAAACCTTATAGTTCTACCTCATGGAGTACAGTATGTTTTGCTCATCATTTCTTTGACTAATTCATCTTTTTAAAAATCTAAGCATGAAACTATATTTAACACAATCATGTCAAAGGAAAGGAGCTGGGATAAATAAATTCATCAATCATGCATATAATGAAACTAAGGAGCAGATCCTTAGTTGGAGTCTATGTTGGCCCTTGCACAGAACACCACTGAAAAATCAAATTTTTAATTCTGTAGAGGAAACATTATACCTTGATTTTTCATGCAAACTCAAAACTTCATTAGTGTCAAAAGAATCTCATTTTGCTTAGAACTACTGCAAATGAATACAGTCTATAAAATTGATGAGAAAGACTTTCTCTTTACTTTTCAAGTTTATACCTATTTCTTCACTTTTTTACTTTAATGTTTTTAAATTTTTAAAATTTTTGGTACTGGCAATTGAACTCACAACCTCATGCTTGCCAGGCAGGTGCTTACACTGCCAAGCTAAACCCTCAGCTTAACTTTAATTTTTAAAAAAATTCTTAAGTCATAATGAATACTAAGTCAACATGTTATACATCTTACTACATTTCCCCCAAGCATTTAACTCTTTCAGAGCTTTGGATTGCCTTATATGAAATGTGAAAGTATTTCCTGAACACTCAAATTTTAGAGTTTAGCATTTCTTTCCTTGTGTTCTGGCTTCTGCTATTTCTGTTAATCAATTGCCTGTGAACTTTGTTGCTGTTCTTTTGAAACATCTATGTCTTTGACCAAGTTTTAAATTTTAAAAATCTTTTATTGGTACACATTTGTGATACGCAATGATTGCATTCATTGTGAGGAATTAATACATGTATATAACACATTCTTTGTTCAATTTTTTTTTTTTGTACCGGGGATTGAACTCATGACTTCGTGCTTGCCAGGCAGGTGCTTAAGCCACTGAGCTAAATCCCCAGCCCTGTTCAATTTTTTAAAAAAATCTTTTGTTCCTTATTTCTTCCTTTATTTTTAAAAGTATATTAAACTTCTTTAAAATATGTTATTTGTCAGATAAACCTACATTTAGATGTTTATCTTCATTCACTCTTTTATTTCTGTTGATTCCCACTCATTGTTTTGTGATAATGTCTCCTTGTTTTCCTACTGTGGGATGTATTTTTTTCCTATAATTTGATATTTGGCTTTGAGATACAGTTGGACTTTTTCTGAAAGCAGTTGTCTTTGCTTTGGGAAGACACTAGAACAGTAGGTCTGTCTTATTTTGTTGTTGTTATTGTTGAAACAAAATATCTGACTTCCAACTTAGGGAAGAGAAGGTTTATTTTTTATAATTTTGGAGGTTTTAGTCTATATTCAGCTGGCTCCAAGGCAGGGTGGCATGGTGGGGCTGCCATTTAGGCCCCTGCAAAACAGCAAGAGCGAACCACACAAAAAAGTAAAGATACGCCCTTTTTTTTGCCCTTACACTGTATGTTGGCTCTGCCCCTGGGTGGGTATAGTATTCACACTACTAATCTCAGTGCTAAACAATAAACCAGCCTCAAAGACTAAATTCAGCTGTGTTCATAATTACATGAGGTATGGGAGGGGGCATCCAAACACAAACCATAGCAAGGCCCTTGGGAATAGCTTAACTATTTGGATTCACCACATAGCATTAATTTCAGCCATGAACCTCCAGGACAAGTGATTTCTGTTCTTTTTATTGGACAAGGCTTGAGGAAGTATTTGTTTCTTTCCAAAACATTTTATTATAGCAGCTGTATTTCTTGGTTTTGCTTTATGAACAAAAGATGTAGTTTTAGAGCTTAAGAACTTGTTCTTAATGTTTTTGGTGATTATCTTTATAGTTCTACAAATTCTAGTTGCCTTTGGACTTTGGCTCCTGGTCTCTGTGTTCCATACCTACGAAATCCACCTGACGGTACCTCCAATTAGCAACATCTGCAAGGCACAAACCTGCTTCACGGCTCCTTAAAAATGACTTTAATGTTTTGCTTAGATTTCTGCCTTTAAGAACTTCTTACCTTTATTTTCATCTCATCAATATATTCAAAAGATCTTTTTGTAATCTACTCAGTAAGTTTAGGTTGCATTTTGTTTTCCAGTAAGAGTATTAGGACAATATCTTCTATGTTAAGCTTCTAGAAGTTGATGCATGATTTTTTGTTGGTCTCTTTACACGTATTTGTATGTCTAGAAAACTCACACAATCATTCACAAAACTAGAACATATTTTCAACTGTCTGCTCACTTTGTGAAATACTAAATTCTAACATTTCCCTATCTTACTGAAAATTTACTGAGCTTCTAATTTTCTTCCACTTATTGTTTACTATAATCTCACAAACACCCATTATCTGTCTTTTTCTGTTTCTCTGCAATCAAATATTTCCTCACTTCATTCTTTCTCTCATTGAACCTCATTTAAACACTCATTAAGACATTTAACCTATTTATAACATTCATTACACTGAACTCCTTTCTATGTGATCCAAAGATCTCATTCTGTGGACCAGGTCTCTCCAGCAGTTCTGTTCTCACACTCTAACTGATGAAGAGGACAGTAGAATACAATGTGCAAATGGAGTCTCAGGTGAAGGCTCAAGCTGACTGACTTTCAAATTCTCATCTGGGATAGCCACCCCCCTAGGACAAGGGATTGTGCCCAGGAGGTTCTGCCAGCCCCAGTTCACCATGCACAGCTTCTCAATTAAGGGTGCCAAGAGTCTGCAGGGGAGTAGGGATTGCCTGAGGTGAGTCCCGATTCCCTGGGGAGAGTTGGAGACCTACGCCCCCAGCATTTGAGTTTCTGGGGCACTACCGGGGATGCTGTACTGGGCCCAGCAGATTGCAGGGCTTCAGTCCACCAAGCCCAGTGGCCTTCTTTCAGCTCAGGAGGTGGAGAACATGCACAAGGACTCTGGGCTTATTTGGGCTGGCCCAGGGAGCGCGTAAGACCAGCACTGCCAGCATTGAGTTCATGTTCACCCCACTAGGAATTGTACCCCAGAGGTTCCACTGGCCTCAGTCCTCCATGCCCAGCTTCTACCTCTCAATTTAGGGAGCCAAGAGCCTGCAGGGGAGCTGAGACTGATCCAGGAGCTGAGGGTGCAAGAGGTGATTTGCCACACACCCAGAGGAAGCTTTGGAACACCACTCAAACCAAGGAAATAAAGAAAAATGACAAAAGGAAAGACCAAAAGGCAATCTCAAATCTCCAGCCCATCCCAAGAAAGCCTAGGAGCCATGTACATAGAAGAAAATAGAAGCCATACACCTGAAATGACTGAAATGATATCAACTGAAATAAAGAAGCAACTAGGGGAAGCTATGGAGAAATTCAAATCAGAAATTATTGCCCAGGTAAAAGAAGAAATGATAAAAGTAGTGAAAGAAATAGTGAACACATCTAGTGAAGACACAGCTAAAAAATTAGAGGAACAAAGCAAACAGATAGAATCCCTGAAGGAACACTATAAGAAACAAACAGAATACATAAAGCAGATTCAAAGACATATACAGGAAATCAAAAATTCTATTGAAAGCTGTCAAAACCACCTCAACAAAAGTGAAGCTACAATTTCAGACCTTGAAAATAGATCACAGCTAGTGAAGAGGAAAAGAAAGGTCTTTTAAAAATAACAAAGAATCAGGAAATAACAATTCAACACCTGCAAGATGATGCAAAGAAAAATAACATAAGACTAACAGGGATAAATGAAAAAGAAGGGGACAGCCCAAATGATATCAAGAGGATATTTGCAGAAGTAATAGCTGAAAACTTCCCAAACATGAGAATGGAAACTGACATTTGGATTAGTGAAACATATAGAACTCCAAACAGCCATAATCAAAATAAAACTACACCCAGACACATAATAATCACCATCCCAGAAATCCACCACAAGAACAGAATACTAAAAGCTGTTAGAAAGAAAAGACAGATCACCTATAAAGGAAAACCTTTCAGAATCACAGCAGGCTTCTCAATACAAACAATGAAATCAAGACGAGCATGGAGTGAAGTATTTCAGATCCCAAAGGAAAACCACTTCCAACCCAGACTGATGTACCCTGAAAAACTGTCCTTCAAAATGGATGGAGAAATAAGACTTCCATGACAAAGAACAGCTGAAAACTTCATGAACACCAAACCAACCCGACAAAGAATACTTAAAGACATTCTAGATACACATAGGATAAAACCACCAAGCAAGGCAGACAATTAAACAGAATGGAAAGGTAAAGATACAACAGCAGAAAGATAACATGTCAACAATAAACCAATATATAGGAGTTATAACCATTAATGTAAATGGTCTCATCTCACCAACCAAAAGAAACAGACTGGAAGAATGGATCAAGAAACAACATTCAACCATATGCTATCTAAAAGTAACCAATATAACCCAAAAGGAAACCCATAGGTTGAAAGTCAAAGGATGGAAAACAATACTTCATGAAACAGGAAACCAAAAAAAGAGTAGCTATCCTGTTTGCAGACAATGTGGACTTCAAATCAAGAATGATCCAAAGAGATAAAGAAGGTCACTACATACTAGTTAGGATAAACTTCAAGAGGAAGAGATAACAATCTTAAATATATATGCACCAAATTCCAGAGCACCCAGCTATACATGCAAATATTAACAGAAATGAAAAATCAAATAAGCAATAACACAATTATAACAGGAGATTTTAACACACCATTGACACAAAGCGACAGATCAACTAGACAGAAAATCAGCAAAGAAATAACAGAACTCAATCACACCTGTGAACAAATGGACTTGATATACGTATATAGAGTTTTCCATGCAACAACATCAGAATATACATTCTTCTCAGCAGTATATGGGACATTCTCTAAAATAGACCATACACTAGCCCACAGAACATATTTAAATAAATGCAAAAGAATTGAAATTATCCCATGCATGTTATCGAAACATAGTGCCATGAGACTAGAAATTAGTAATAAAAACAACTGCAAAAACCTCACAAACACATGGAAAGTGAGTAATATACTCTTGAGCAATCAGTGGGTCACAGAGGAAATTAAAGAAGAAAGTAAACAATATCTACAAGCAAATGAAAATACAAACACAACTTACCAGAATTTGTGGGATGCAATCAAAGCAGTCCTCAGAGGAAAATTTATTGCACTGAGTTCCCACATCAGGAAGACAGAATGAACACAAATAAACAACCTGATGCTACAACTCAAACATCTAGAAGAAGAGAAAGCCAAGCCCAAAGCCAAAAGAAGGGAGGAAAGTATAAAGATCAGAGCAGAAATTAATGCAATAGAGTCTAAGAAAACAATTCAAAGAATCAATGAATCAAAGAGTTGGTTCTTTGAAAGAATAAATAAAATTGACAAGCCCCTAAAGGAAAAAGGAAAGAAAAAACTCAAATTCATGCAATAAGGAATAAAAAAGGTAAAATTACTACACACTCGGTGGAATTACAGAAGGTCATCAACACCTATTTTGAAAAGCTCTACTCTCCTAGGTTCAATAACACTGAAGAAATAGACAGATACCTAGATATGTGTGAACTGCCAAAGGTGGATCAGGAAGATATAAAACTGCTGAATAACTCAATTTTTATTAATAAAATTGAAAATGTAATTAAGTCCTTGCCAACAAAGAAGAGCCCAAGCCTAGATGGATGCACTGCAAAATTCTACAAGAAATACAAAGAAGACTTAATGCCGACACTCCTCAAACTCTTCAATGAAATTTAAAGGGAAGCAATTCTTCCTAAGTCATTCCTGGAAGCAAATATTACCCTAGTACCAAAACCTGAAAAAGACTCAACTAAAAAAGAGAACTATAGGCCCATCTCCCTAATGAACATAGATGCAAAAATTCTCAATAAAATATTGGCAAACAGAATGCAGCAAATCATCAGGAAGATTATACACCATGACCAAGTAGGATTCATCCCAGGAATGCAGGGATGGTTCAACATATGTAAATCAATAAATGTAATCCACCATATCAATAGAGCCAAAAGTAAGAACCACATGATCATCTCTATAGATGCAGAAAAAGATTTTGATAAGGTCCAACACTCATTCATGATAAGAACCTTACAGAGAATTGGAATAGATGGTCCTTACCTCAATATGATAAAGGCCATCTATGACAAACCAACAGCCAGCATCATATTAAATGGTCAAAAACTAAAAGCCTTTACCTTAAAATCAGGCACAAGACAAGTACGCCCCCTATCACCACTCCTATTCAAAATAGTACTGGAAATGCTAGCCAGAGCAATTAGACAAGAGAGATAAATAAAAGGAGTAAAGATAGGAAAAGAGGAATTTAAATTATCATTATTTGCAGATGACATGAAACTTTACATAGAAGACTCCCAAAACTCCATCGAAAAACTCCTAGATATAATAAATAAATTCACCAATGTAGCTGGATACAAAGTCAATATTCAAAAATCAATAGCATTCCTATACATTAACAACAAAAATAGAGAGACAAATAAGAGAAGCCACACCCTTCACACTAGCATCCAAAAAAATGAAATACTTAGGAATTAATCTCACAAAAGAAGTAAAAGAGCTATACTAGGAAAATTATAATACCCTGAAAAAGTTAATAGAAGAGGACCTCAGAAAATGGAAACACATCCCTTGTCATGGATAGGAAGAACAAATATTGTGAAAATGGCCATTCCCCCAAAATTACTATACAGATTAAATGCAATCCCAATCAAAATACTACGAACGTACCTCATAGATCTAGAGAAATCACTCCTAAAGTTCATCTGGAACCAAAAGAGACCTAGAATAGCAAAGGAAATTCTAAGCAGCAAAAACAAGGCAGGAGGCATCACAATGCTTGACTTGAAATTACACTACAAAGCTAGTGTAATAAAATCAACATGGTACTGGAATAAAAACAGACCTCAAGATCAACAGAATAGATTGGAAGACACAACCACAACCACAAACTCACCCAACTACCTTATCTTTGATAAAGGGGCCAAACATACTCGCTGGAAGAATGATAGTCTCTTTAACAAATGGTGCTGCAAAAATTGGCTATTCATATGCAGAAGACGAAAACAAGACCCATGCCTATCACCATGTACTAAACTAAAATCTAAGTGGATCAAAGATCTAAATATTAAAACAGAAACACTAAATCTGTTGGAAGACAAAGTAGGTAAATATCTCGAAGATACAGGGGTAAGTAGAGAATTCATGAACAAGAATTCAACTGCACGGGAAATACTTCCCGGAATCAGTAACAGGGACCACATCTTATTAAAGAGTTTCTGTATGTCGAAAGAGATTTCCAGCAGAGTGAAAAGAAAACCCACAAATTGGGAAAAAATCTTAATGGACTGTCCGTCAGACAAAGGACTTCTGAATTTAAAAAAATCAGACCCTTGAAACTCAAAGACCCAATCCAAAAATGGGCATCTGAAATGAATACACAAGAAATATGGATGGCAAATAAATAAATGAAAAAATGTTTTTTCATCATTAGTCATGAGAGAAATGCAAATTAAAACCACACTGAGATTCCATCTCACCCCAGAAAGAATGGCCAGGTTAAAAAAAAAAAAGAAAAACTACCAACAACTAGTGCTGGAGAGGCTGTGGGGAAAAAGGAACTCTTCTGCACTGTTGGTGGGAGTGTAGACTGGTGCAACCACTGTGGAGGTCAGTCTGGAGATTCCTCAAAAAGCTGGGTTTGGAAGTCCCATTTGACCCAGCTATTCTACTTCTAAGCATATTCCCAGAAGAACTGAAAACATCATACCACAGTGATTTATGTGCACCCATGTTTATAGCAGCACAATTTGTAATAGCCAGATCTTGGAAACAACCTAAGTGCCCATCAACTGAGCAATGGATAAAAAAGTTGTGGTATTTTTATACAATGGAGTACTACTCAGCTATAAAGAATGATCACATTGAGATATTTATAAATAAATGGACACAACTTGAGACCATACTCATAAGTGAAATAAATCAAACTCACATATGTAAATACCGTATAGTCTTCCTAGTATGAGAGTTGGTAAGAGTATATAAGATTTTATGGTAATCATGATTTCCCATTTCATTGCTTTGAAGACTTTCAATGTTTTCATTCATCAGTTGGAATGGTTTTATTCTGTTTTGTTTGACTTTATTATGTGTGATGGTATGAACAGCTGTTTTGAAGAAAACAATACATTATGGCAGCCACTGCTGATTTAATATCGTCTTGCTTAGAAGTCCTTCTACTCTGCTATTATCATTAGTTCTATCATGTTGTGTCTTATTGGGATTTTAATATATGTGATGGTATAAACAAATTTTTTATTGAAAATGAGATATTATAGTAGCCATTGATCATTCTCTGTTATTTGGTTCAGAATGCCCTGTAATTCTTTCATTCTTTTCAATCATTTTATACTATTTTATTATGTTTGTTATTATTGTATTTGAAACTATGCTCAACTATAGCAGAGAAAGAGATATTTTGATAGCTACTATTAATGTGCGGTTGTCTTATTGTAAAATGCTGTGTTGCTTAGGTTGTTCTGTTCTGATCTGCCCTCTTATGTTTTATTCTCTTTAAAATAAAAAAAATTCTCATCTGGCCCTTGGTGACTATTAATGTCCTTACTCCCATCAAGTCATTTGATCTAGTGCTGCCACTGATTTCTCAGGATAAAATTAGGGTCTTGTGTTGATCAGCAAAATGCCTTTAACTTCTGGCTCTCACCATTGAACTACCTATAAAACCACCAGCAGCATTCTTAGTTTGAGAGATGTGCTTTTTCCCATTCAAAGTTTAATATATATGTGCTGTTCACAGCCTTTCCTTCTGTGTGACCATTATTCCTTTATTATTCCATGGATTTCTTTTTTCAGTGCTGAGGATCAAACCTCACATATGCTGGGCAAGTGCTCTACCACTAAGTTCAATACCCAGTCCCTTACTCATTTATTAATACTATCTCTCTACTGAACGTGATTCTGTTTACATTGTGTGATGGAAAAATACATGGTGAATGTTTAATTTTTAAAATTTATTACAGCAAAAAACACGTTGCTATTAGTCTCCTTCGAAATATTTCCCCTCTCTTCGAAAACCCTTATCTCATCATTCCTGTCACTTTTCTTAGAGTGTCTTTACTTATGCTGTTACAGCTGCCCTGGTGACCTGAGTTGATTTAAAACATTTACTTTTAAAGATCATTTTGACCTGGGAAAGTACCAGAAGTTGCACAGTAAATGAGGAGGATGAGGACACACCATAATATTTTTACAAGTCTTGCCTTTCTGTTGGACAGCACTCAGCAGCAGTAGTCACTGCATTTTTCATCATGCTTCATAAAGATATTCCTTCTTAATACTACTGATACATTGCATTATGATTTAAAGTCTTTAAATGTGCCAAAATTCAATTTTAAGACCCTGTATATTGTCACTTCTAGAGAATAACTTGCATGAAGAGGAAACCTGGCTTGTTTGTCATTATTAATTTATGTAAATAATTATTGACCTAATGCCTCAGATCTTTACATTAGAGGATAAGAAGATATTTGGTAAGTTTATACTGCCTGTGTAACAAGTAAAGATATTTTTTCACCAGAGTAAATAAATCTCTTAAAGTTAGAAAGGCTTTAACTAAATATACACTATGTGCAGGTTATTGAAGTAAAAACAAAAGGTCTGTGTGTGACATTTGCAGATACTAAAAATGATACTTAAATCCAAACACAATTTTGCCACTGGAGAATGAGAGTTTACCACAGTGAAGCAAACACTGTTTTTAACATTTCCTTCTGAGTTTTCTTGGCAATCCTTTGTGACTTGTCTGCATTCTCCAAAGTCAGCTATAGGACGGAGCTGTTTGGTGATCCAATATTGTACATCCTTGTTTCTTATGATGAATGTTTAGGAAATTTGAGGATACCCATGGATATTAAAGAGGTTTTAAATTAAAATGGTACTTACTCTTTCATTTTATTCATGATCTTAATTTTAAAAAAACAATCCTTTCCTCCCTCTCCACCTTTGCTACATATCCCCTATGCAAACCAGAATTGCCTACACTGTGGAACCTTAATGGATAATCAGATTTAGAATCTACATCTTTGTTCACACTGATTCATCTTCCAAGTCCATTTCTCCCATTACCAAATTCCAGTAATTGTTCCAAGCTCAGTTAAAGCATAGTCTATGTGGGACTTCAACATCATTCTTCGCACAGCTGCTATGAACTTTACATTGGGCACCACGTACTGAGCACTTATATTGCTCTGGTTTCTGTAGAGAATACAGCTATTGTATTCTCTAAATCTCTCGATGATAGGAATCACAATTTCCCCTTCATTCTGTCCCTGAAGAACTAAGAACTATGCTATAAACTATGCTATAAGAACTATGCTATAAACTCTTCTAATATTAATATTCTATTAATAAGACTGCAGGAACATTTTAATTTGTCATTAAAGAATATATGAGAAACAAAAGGAATGATTTGTGTTGGTTTGTTTTACTTTTTGAACCTTCTTTTCATTTTCCTGAAAGAATCTCCTTATGTTGCCAGCTGAACTTAAACTCCTGGACTCAATCAGTCCTCCTTCCTTAGCTTCTCAGGTAGTAAGTAGCTGAGGTTAGAGGAATGCACCACTTCTTTCAAGAACAATTGTAGTTTCAGAATTAGGAGGTAGAGATCTCTTATCTACCTCTGCTCTTACACATGTCTAGTTTACCCCATCTTCAATATCTGCCTTCCCCATCTGAGTGGTAAATTTGTTACAACTAATGAACCTACATTGAAATATTGTCACTTAAAATACATAGCTGAGTACCATAAGGATTGACTCCTGATTTGCACATTATATAGGTTTAGGTGTGTAAAATGGCATGAATCCACCAGTATGGTATCATATGGAGTATTTCCACTGCCTTACAAATCCTCTATGCTCTCTGTACTCATCCTGTATGCATTCATGTTTTCTCCAAGTATTTTTATGGCTGGAAATCTCATTTCATTTGAGCGCTCAATAAATGAGTGAATGCACCACAACTTATTTATTAACTCACCTACTAAGGGACATCTTGGTTATTTCTAAGTTTTGGCAATTATAACTAAAGACACTAGATTTTCAGTTCCTTTGGCTAAATATCAAAGACTATATTGACTGGATCATATGGTATGAACATGTTTATTTTGTAAGAAATTGTCAAGTGGTTTTCCAGATTGGCAGCCCCATTTTGCAGTCTCCTCCAGTAATGAACAAGAGTCCATCTTGCTCTATATTTTGCCCAGCACTTGCTGATGTCAGTATTCTGGATTTTGGTCATCATGCAGGTGCCTGGTGTATATCTTCTTTGATGAAAGGTCTGTTAAGGTATTTATCCATTCCACTTTTTAACCAGGTTGTTTATGACACATAAAAATTGTACACATTTATTGGGTATCATGTGATGTTTTGATACATGTATACATTTGTAATATTCAAATCAGAATAAGCATATTTATCTCCTCAAACATTTATCATTCCTCATGGCAAAAACATTCAAAATACTTTTTTCTAGATTTTTTAAAAAAATGCATGGTCCATTATTGCTAACTTAGTTATCTGAGTGTGCAGTAGAACAATAGACCTTATTTCTCCTATTAAACTATAACATAAAACAAGTAGACAAACCTGTTCCCTTACTTTGCTCCTTTTTATCTTTCATTCTCTAGTAGGAACTATTATATTCTTAATTTGTATTAAATAAGTTGTTTTTTATGCCCCACATATGCTGTGAGAGCATGCAGTTTTTGTTTTACTGTTTCTAACTTATTTCACTTAATATAATGTCTTCTAATTCCATGTATATTGTTGCAGATGACATTTTATCATTTTATTGTTAAATACTAGTCCACAAAGATCTATTTTGTATACCTATTTATTAAAGAATATGTATGTGTGTGTATATATATATTCATATATATATATATATATATATATATATATATATATATATATATTCATGTGGGAATGCAGGTGTTTCTTCAACATACTGATTTTATTTCCTTTGGACATACACCCAGTAATGGTATTTCTGCATCACATTTCTATTTCTATATTTTTGAGGAAACTCAATACTGTTTTTCATACTGGCTATACTAACTTACATCTCCACATCCTCTATAATACTTGCTATTTTTTGTCTTTTTGATAATAGTCATTCCAATTGAAGGAAAGTAATAAGTCATTGTAATTTTGATTTGCATCTTCCTGATGACTAATGACACTGAGTTTTATTCAGTTGGCCATTTGTATGTCTTCCTTTGAGAAATATCTTTTGAGGTATTTTTCCCATTTTAAATATTTGATTTGTTTGAGGTCCTTATATATCTTCACTTCTTATCAAATGGGTAGCTTGCAAATGTTTTCTCCCATCATACAGGTTGTCACTTTGTTTTATGTTTTTTTTAAATTTTATTTAAAGAAAAACAGCAAAACAGAAATAAGCGTAGAAATAACACAGAATTTCAAAAAAAAAAAACAGTAAGAAATCACTGGTTGATAAATTATATATTGTCCTCTTAGAAATAGTTGTTCATGTTACAAAATTAAAGCATACAAAGTGGACATTCAAACAGTGGGCTGCAAATAGTTCTGTTCAATGATCCAACAAAAACTTAGTAATACAGTTATCAATCCCACACACTTAAACATACATGCAGTTATATCCTTCAGAGCACTTTCTTTTCCTCCTTTTGCTTTTTAAGTACATTATCTGTTTAGTTATATCATGTTTTAGCTTGCTCAGTACCTTACTGATCTGTTTTGTTGTTATTTCCTTTTTAATCACCTTATATAATTCTGTTGTTTTGTTTTTGAGTTTCTCCTCATCCATGCCCTATGGATAAGCTTTGGTGGAGTTGGGAGTTTTTGGAGGTATTTTGTTACCTTGTTTTCTCATGTTCTATTGTTTTTTTATTTAATTTTTTATTAACTTGGAGGTAGTAATATACAACAGAACAAGATGGAATAAAGTCAATTGAGACAATATATTGAAATTGGTACAGAACTTCACAGCAGGTTATGGAGATAACACTAATAAGTACCATTGCATATCTCATTATCTTCACAATAGTAGTTCTTTCAATCATGTATAGCAAAACCAATAGAAATACAGAATATTTTAGAAGTTATCAAAACAGAATTTTGAATAGAGCAATACCATTAATCAGGACAAAGCAAAATGGTGATAAAATATTTGCCTTCAAAGAGATAGTAGAAGGAAAACCCTCTTATTTGCTATATTACATATGGTCAACCTCCCAAGACATGCTCAGATCTCTGGCTCCCACTTGCTAACTGGGGTGGGGGGGTGGGATGGCATGTTTGATTCTCAGCCCGCACCCCAGTAGGCGGCAGGCTTGTTGCTGGATTTCTCAGTGCCCTAAGTTCCAACACAGGTTGTCTCTTTATTCTGTTATTTATTTACTTCTGAGCAGAAGCTTTTTTCAGTTTGATGTAATATTTTTGTCAATTTTTGCTTTTGTTTCCTGTACATTTTGGGTTGTGCTCCAAAAATCAAAAAAATCCCCACCCACTTCATTGTTGTATAGTATTTCCCACATGTCCTTCTTAATAAGTTTTAAAGTTTTGACATTTTAAGTAGAATCTAATGGGAAAGACTATTTTACTTGCTTTACTATTTTACTGTTTACTTAAGTCCAAATGTAAACAATCCATTCAAGATGACTAAAAGAAGTACTTTGCTTTAATACAGCATTTATTCTTAAATAGATCTGTGTCTTTAGTCAAAACTATGAAACATATGTATGGCCTTTTATTTTTTGAAAATGCTTCATTAATTTTCTTTTCAAAAACTTACCTGAAAATATGTAATCATGGTTATATTTCACTTTTCAAGCTAAACAAAGCATTTTATTATTGTGAGCACATTTAGTTGCAGCATTTTATTACTGTGTGTGCATTGAGTTGTCTGCTTTTCCACTTGAATTCTCCTTTATGATTTCAGTCGTATTAATCAAAAGCAATGTGCCATGTGGCTGTTGGACTTGCACAATTGTGTTCCTGTGGTCACATATATCCTTAAATAAATGTGAAGGGCATGGCTTTGTAAACAGGCTTTGAATTTCTGTACTTCAAGTCTTATTTCTAATCATTAAGGCAATTGGAATTCTCTTTCTGGTCATTTCAGAAGCTATTATAAACTGTTACTACCTACCTGCTTTTCAGAATTAAAGAATTTGAAGTGTCTCCCTTTACCTTTGAAAGCAGACATGTCTATTGTTAATACCTGCCTCCACACAGCATGAACAGTATAACAATTTTTCTTTGCTAGGAGTATTGTATTGTCATTTGGCTTGCCCAAGATTTGAGATGTGATATTTCTTATCTGAATTTCCAGGAACCAGTAAATAAAATTAAATAATTCTGACGAAGTCAGTCCCAAAGATCTGGGCTATGGCATTTGCACTATGATTTAATTATGCAGAGAAACAAACATTAATAAAATAAATTGGAAATTTTAATCACACAAGCATGAAAATATGGAAAAAACAATCTGACATTCCGCTATGCACCTCATCTCCCTTTTGTTCTTTCACTTTGTTATTTTCCTATTGTCAACCTGGAAACGTCCACTTCTAGACTCTTATATTATTCACATGTATCAGTCGTTCATAATCCTATTTGTTGATGTAATTTACTTATTCAGTTTATGAATTCAGTAATCCACAAGAGAATGAGTCTTTTTCGGCATCTCTTCTGTATTAGTTTCTTACACTTCTATTGTCCAGTAGGTGCCAAACTGCTGAAAATCAGTGAACAGGAAATGGCAGGTCAGAATCAGTAAAGAAGTGAAAGACTAGAATGGCATTCAGACATTATAACTCTTTATTTTTAATATGAGAAACTGAGGCCCAGATGTCTTAAATTCATTTTCAATGTGCTTAGTAAACATGTGCACACTCATATTATGCCTGGCATTATACTAAATAGTAGCCATATAATTCAGAGAAAACTAACAAGTTTCCTGATTCTTCACTCAGTGCAGGGATTCAACCACTAGCGAAGTAGTCACTTAAAATGTGAAAATTTTAAATGTTTTAAACATTGTGAAACAAGCTCTATGAATATAATAATATAAAAGTCTCTAGTAAAGGAAATGATCACTTCCTAGATGCTACTCTCAGCTACAACAGAGAATAAATAAGAATCTGGATATTCTATTTCAGAGAACAGTCTCTTAAATTTTCTACCACTTAGTACACATTTTTCCTGAGCAATTTGAGTATTTTCAGTTCAGATGATCTAGAGTGCAAGATAAAAAATGATATACAAATTTGAAGCCATTTATCATTTTAGTCATCTACTTTATTTTTGTAAATGTTTGCAGTAAATAGTGATTACATTCCATGTGGGGAGTTGATACATGTGCATAACACATCTTCATTCTATTTTCATCTCTTCCTCTCTCCTCCACCTCCTCACTTCTTCTCTTGACCCCTTTCTCATTGGAGAAAGAGCTGTCTCTCTGATTCCTATTACCTCTCTCTCTCTCTTTTTTTTTTTTTGCTCTTTATTTACATCTTGAGTTTCTCATTTAAAAGAAGAGTCCTCCTAAGGCAGCACACTGCATATTCAGTGACTTACAGCAGTACGAATGTTTGTTTGATGACGCCTTAAAGTACAGCTTGGGAGAATTAGAACTTGGCACCATATTCTAATCTACTGAGGTAAGTGACAAGCAAAAGTGATAAAAAATAAATAATATGTAATATGTATATTTTTGATGGAGAGAGGCTATGTCTAGTTTCTTACTTTAAATTGTAAGTGATGGAACACTTGCCAATGTTGTTTCACAGAAAAAAAATCCAAAGCTTTCTACATGTGTAAAAGTACTCACTGGAAAGCATTTAGAGATAGTCTCAAGCACCTGTGAGCATATGTACATACACAAGCAGCTCTCTTTCCTCTGGAAAATATTCAAGTGGAAAGCTACTGCTCTGTTTCAGAAGTAACAGCAATTTGTGGCAATTCTGGACTGTGCTGGGCATCATCAACTGCATCGTTATCTGCTGCAGAACAATTTAATTAGCGAGCCTTAGTTTGATTATCTGCCAGCACATGCTACCTTAACTGCTCTGTTCCAGTTTGAGGAACTTATCTGATCATGTTAATATATTTAAGAGGATACCTAAGCATCCTCAAGTGTTTTATTTGTCATATCATGCTCCCTCATCAAGTGACGTCAGCTTGAAGTATTTTCAAATGGATCAAGCATTTTTGGACAAAGGAAAACCTTTACCTCATTTTAGATACTATTTCTTAATTTAATGACATAATAAGGTGAGCATAAGGAGATATATTCGTCATTGTGATTTTAAGATTTTTTTCGATAGTAGGGGGATTCAGAATGAGTGGTTATAAAAGGTCATTGCTGGTAGGCAAGGAGGCCTTGAAATAATCAAGTGAAGTAAAATATATGCTTGAAGTCAATTCTGGCTTTACATAAAGAAAGTCTAGGCTGTCAGAAAGAGAAAACAGGCAACCACTCTGGACCCCTTCTGTCTCTCTTCAGACAGAAGCTTTCTTCCTCTCAATAAATATATTCAAAAAAAAAAAGAAAAAGAAAGAGAAAACAGTTGTTGTAAAGATGGATGAGAGACAGCAAAGGATTATTCAGGTAGGTTTTCGGGTGCAAGGAAGCGTAGGTAAAGGCTGACAGGACATGACTTGGAGAAAGAGGGAATGAAAATCATCATATCATTAAGGATTGGTCACACAAAGAAGCAGATACTAGATCCAGCAAATAAGAGTAGTTTGGCCTTTTTAGCTTGGCTCAAATGGAGAACTTTTCCATTTGAAGGGCTTGCCAAATGTTTCATTGGTATTTTGTGCACTCACTTGTTAATAAACAGCAATATCAAACAAAACCAAAATTATGAGCTCAAAAGAAACATCTAAAAGGTAGCTGAAGAAAGTAAGAGGAAGTTTAGCATATATTGCACGTAACTTTGTCTAGCGTTACACAAATACAATATTTTCTCTAAAATATATTTCACGTGGAGCGGTTACACATTGCTCCAGTTGATAATAAGCTCTTGGAAAGGAAGGATGCACCTTCTCTCACACCTTTGTGTCTTCTATGTTACCCAACACTGTTGGGATTATGCAGAATCTACCCCATCAGCATGTACTAAACCTAATATTTAGTGGGCACAGCTTAAACTAAAATCACTAATAATGCTGCAAATGTAGAAGAAATGCTTTGAAGCAAGAAAAGCAAAACATTAACTCTATCTCCTGGGAATGCAGAAATGTACATGGTTTTATTAGGAGATAGGTTAGTGGGGTCAAAATACGAACATTTTCCAACCACTGACTATAATAAAACTACCTACTATTCCTTCTTTACTGCATAATGGCATCTTTAGTCTCAAAATTTATTTTAAACTGCCTGCTTTTCCTTTCAAGGAGAAACATAAAGTAAGGAAGAACCAGAGTCTGACCTTCCTTCCTTTCTCTCGCTCCAGAGTCTGGGAGTGGACACAATGAAGAAGATAAATGCCGAGTCAAACACCTTCTCTTTTTTTCTCATGGGTCTAGTTTTTTGGAGGTCTAGCAGAAAGAAGAAACAGAAAACTAAAGAGGCCTCTGATTTAATTGGCCATATGTTGGAGGTAAGGAGGCAAATCTAGTCCCACACTGGCTCCATTTAGAAACCACAGTCTCACTCTGGAGCAAGATATTCTTTTCTGCTGCCGGCAGTCCCTACACTGGGTAGGTTTCCTTTCTGATGATGTGGGCAGCTTTCTGAGAGAGATCTGTCAAATCTTCACTGAGACAGACTCATCTCCCTATGACCCCACCCATACATTAAACCCATTCATGCAGGTCCTCTATATAGCTTTAGCCACTTATTTCTTGAGAGTCTTGGCTCCTGCTTTCTCCTCTGAACTCATCCTCTTTATGTAAAGGCATAGGAGCCTTGAAGTCTTTTTCAACAGTTCTAGGAGCTTTGGAGAGACAGGACTGCTTTTACCTTTATTTCTAGAATCACAGAAGAAGACCCTCTTTGCATGCCCTCATGAGTTCTTCAAACACAGGCAGTTTTCTGAAATCCTCTGATAAAGATGAGATATGAGTACCTCCTTCAAGTTCCAGAAAACAGGGGGCCAGCTCATTCTTCTCTTTTCTGAAGCGAGCATTTGAGAAATCCCACAGCTAACCTTGTTGCTGTTTGACTTTTCTTGTTGCTGAGACAAAATACCTGACACTCAAAATTAAATGAGGAAAAGTTTATTTGCTCGCAGTTTATAGAGTTTTCAGTTCATAGTTGACTGGCTGCAAGGCAAAGTGGCATGGCAAAGAGCATCACAGAAGAGAAACAGTTCACAGCAGGAAGAAGACAGAAAAAGCAAGCAAGTGACCAACTAGAAGTAACTAGCAGCAAATCTCTTTCTGTCACTAAAATTTCATCCAGGCTATGTGTCTTTAGGGTGGATATCACTCATACTCTTAGTCCTAGAACCCTTAATGCTAGTATCCCACCGTGAATAAATCACACTCTAGAACTTGTCACCCTTGAAAAGCCACACCTGTTGTCTGCATGAGGCTTTGGGGGAACAACTAGATACAAGCCATAATACTGCAGTGCTGCCCCAAGCAGTGCTTATCCACCCTCTTCTCAGTTCATGCAGTCCTGTAGGTAAACGAGATGTACTGAAATTAAGTTGCATCTAAAATATTTAACTTCATATATCCTGTTATTAGAAATAAAGAGCTCCCTTACTGACTCTCATGTACTTTCAGTCCTAAGCTTGAAAAGTTAAATGATAGGAAAAAATAATCTATTTGTAATGCAAAGGAAAACATAATTATAACAAAGAATTCTTTTTCTTTCTTTCTTTCTTTCTTTCTTTCTTTCTTTCTTTTTTTTTGCTAGAGACATTTTTTTTTATTTAAAAGAGAATAAAACGAAAGGGGGCAGTACAGAGCAGATCAGAACAGGACAACATAGGCAACACAGTACTTTACATTAAGTCAACTGGACATCAACAGTATCTAACACCATATCTCTTACTCTGCTATAGTTGAGCATAGTTTCAATTACAATAATATCAAACATAACACAATAGTATAAAGCCATGCATATAGTGAAAGAATT